>CANUEP010091035.1:0-66635 GCA_947857235.1 Jatropha podagrica
ATGTCAGCATATTGAAAAGCAGATGGGACATGTGAGACCCGAATGTGGCCTATTCGAACTTTCTCCCTGACAAAGTGTATGTCGATCTCAATGTGTTTTGTGCGTTGATGCTGGACAGGATTGCCAGACATATACACTGCGGAAACATTGTCACAGTATATGACGAAGGCCTGCTGAAGTGGGAGGTGTAATTCCAGAAGTAAATTGCGAAGCCAGGTGGTCTCTGCAACAGCATTGGCCACTCCTCTATATTCTGCCTCTACACTAGATCGTGAGATTGTAGGCTACCGTTTTGAAGACCATGAAATCAAATTATCACCAAGGAAAACATAGTAGCCACTAGTTGATCTTCTGGAGTCTGGGCATCCACCCCAATCTGCGTTTGAGTATGCTATCAAGGTATGTGGATTTGTTTTGCCAATTCTTATACCGTAGGCTATTGTGCCTTGTAAATATCGAATTATTCTTTTGAGAAAGGCATTGTGTGGATCCCGCGATTCATGCATGAAGAGGCATATTTGTTGAACAGCATATGATATATCTGGGCGTGTGAATGTGAGATACTGTAATGCGCCAGCAAGACTGCGGTATAATGTTGGATCATGGAATAGAGGTCCATCAGAAGCACTCAATTTTGATGATAGATCGATTGGGGTGGCACACAGTTTGCAAGAGAACATTGAAGCTCTGGAGATGATATCCTTTGTGTGTTGAGACTGATCCAAAAATAACCCACCAGATGTCCGTGTCACTTTGATTCCAAGGAAATGATGCACCTGGCCCAAATCTGTCATTGCAAACTCGCGTGAGAGCATGCGGATAATATTCCTAAATCAGAGGAATGATCTGTGGAGATATCATCGGCTAAGATTGATATGCATGGAGGGGCGAAGTGTTGGAGAGAAGAAATTATGTGTATAAGTTGATTTTAAGAACAGATTTGGGAAAACTTGGTTCTATATTTCGGTCATGACAACTTCTGTAAGGTAGCTGATCACTACTATTGGCCAAAAATGCAAAGAGATGTGGAGAGACTGGAGAAGAGATGTCCAGCTTGTTTATTTGGCAAATCAAAACACAAGTTGTATACTCCTTTACTTGAACTTCATGCATCGTGGATTCATTTGAGTATGAATTTATTTTGGGACTTCCAAAAATAGCAAGGGGATTTGATTCTATTTTTGTTGTGGTATATTTTTTTTAAAAAATAACACACTATTCCATGTTCTAAAACCTCAAATGCCCCTTATATTGCTGAATCATTCTTTTCAGAGGTTGTGAGGTTACATGGTGTTCCAACTCTTATTGTTTCTGATAGAGATGTAAAGTTTATGGGGGGCACTTTTGGAAGAGCTATGATAAAATCTGGAATAGAATTGAAGTATTCAAGTACATGCCATCCCCAAAACTACTGGTCAAACAGAAGTTATAAATTGTAATCTGAGAAATCTTTTGAGATGTCTTGTTGGGAACAATACAAAGATGTGTGCTTTAGTCATACCTCAAGCTGAGTTCGCCTATAATAATTCTGTCAATCGAAGCATAGGAAGACAGCTTTTGAGGCTGCTTATGGGCTGAAATCTCAAGTTCTTGTGCATTTATGATTTCCTAAAGGTACTTATCATAGGTTCAAATCTAGGAAAATTGGATTTTGTGAACTATTAAAGAAAATCAGCTCATATGCCTACTTAATTGAGCTACCACCTGAGTTGCAAATTAGTCCAGTCTTTAATACTTCAGACTTGCATTTTCATGGATTTGATGGTGCTTAAAGATCAAATATGACAACTATCAGTTGCAAAAGCTGATATTATTGAAGACATATTAGATGTCAAGGAAGTTCGATCTAGATGAGGCAACTGATATAGAAGATTCTTGGTGAGGTGGCTTACAAAACCAACAGCTTAAAGCACATCGGTTTCTAAAGAAGAGCTTAAGCCAATTTATTTAGACACATATGAGGAATATGTCAAGACCCATCTAAGCTGATTTTTTTTTTTAGACTGAGGAGAATGATGCGGGAGAATCTAGGAATTTTTTTATATATTTAGGATTCCTAATTAAATAAGAGAAGGTTAATTGATTAGAAATAACTTACTGTTTTCCTTTATTTAGGATTGGTTTAATAAGAATACTTTTCAATCTAGAAGTATTAGCTGATTACTTTTTAGTCTAGAATTAGGATCTGTCTTAACTAGTATAAATAGGACAACAACTAATAATTTATATATTCTGTTATTTCCTACAATTCAGAATTTTAATTGTAAACCAATTATCTTATCTTGTTCCAACCACAATAAACGTATTCCGGCCATAATTGTTGAGATTTAGTTGCCTTAAATTCTTCCCCTGCATCAACTATAGTGAATCCCATTTTGATGTCTTAAATTACATAGCCCATACATCGACTTATAAGTGGGTAGGCATTGGACCCATCTTACATAAAGCTAATTGGCTTATGCTAGGTTCAATACCAATTCAATTATGTCTTTTAGTTATTTATTATGATCCAAAGTGGAATACATTTCCCCATAGGATGTACATTTGGAGTAGCAAATGATAATAATAATTGTAATAATGGAAATGTTTCGATTGATTGGATGGATATTCGGCATGTTGCTAGTTTGAAGTCTTGGCTTTTACTATTTTGAGTTGGATTGGATATGCGCGAGCTTATAGAACAATAATACATTATTGTGGAAAGTAGAGCAATGAGGCACATGCTGTCTCTCATGCATTCCCTTGTAGTTGACAATCTCATCTACCTTTTTTGGCACTCATATTATAATACTCTCCAAGCCTTAACAATACAATTATTCTTTTTTCACCATTCGTTAGAAATTGTGTGCAAATGAGTTTAGATAATTTTATGCTTGTGCAGCTCTTGACATTTGAATCTTTTCTATAACAATGCCAATCAACTCTAATATTTTTTGTCTCTCTCTTTTTTTCCCTTTATTTTCTTGCAGGGAACCAAGCAACCTGTGCAACAACGAAGCAGAACAATGGAACAGGTTAAAATTCCTTAATATCTCCCTCCTATTTCCTGCTTATCTTTATTTGTAAAAGATTTTTTTATTTAAGATCATAGGAAGAACAGGATAAACAATGATGGAAAATAAATATGGTTGACATTATCTTTACATACTTAAGCTCATGTCAAAATCACTATTAATGGGAAGTGATTTTGGCTTCCCTATAATGACCAAGCTTCCTTGATTTTGGTGTGGCATGGATGGTACTCTATGTGTCTAAAAAGAGTTAGCTATGAAGTCAAAAAAGTCATTCCAAGCTTTTCTATATAACCAAACCAACAATCAACAAATTCAATTTAATCATGGAGCCTGTACAACATGAGTAAAAGCTTTTAAAAAATAAAATCTAACAATAAATTGGAGAATTATTTTTTATTTTTTAATTTGAAGTCAGCGCCTAACGATACATATAAAATATTCAAATGTATTAGAGTTTTTTTTTTCTATTTAATCTAGGTATCTCAAATCTAATTGCTAATTGATGAATAAATTCATAAATTTTAAAAATCTTTTAAGATAAATTATAGAAGAATTAAATAAATAAAACCAGGTCCGATAAATTATAACTTGTATAAACAAATATGTATGTATATAAATTGTTGATTACACATTTAATGATAGGATTATCAATTTAAGTCAAATACTTTTTTGAAAATACAGAAGTTATTCCGTAGATATTCAATTTTTTTTTCTCATAATTTCTTAACAATTATGTTATCTCAATATTTGTTTGTATATTTGTCAGTCCAAATATTAGTTTATGCCTAAATTGATCATCGACTTATTGGCCTAATGCATAAATTTGCCCTGAACTATGTCGTTTCTCTTAGTGGCCCCCTAAACTTTGCAGGGTGTGATCCTGTATTAACAAATCCTTCAATAACCATGTGCCTCGCCAAAATGTAAAAAAGAGGTGAAACATATACGCGATGACATGGACTGAATAGTAACACATGTAATCCAATGTAGGGGAAAGATGTTGATTGGATAAAAATAAATAAAAATGAAGTTGAAAAAATGCTGACTTGATAAAAATGAATAAAAATAAAAATGATGTTAATCCATGAACAATCTTTGTTTTTGTTAAAAGGAATTCTGTTTAAGATTGATGGCAAAATAAGCTGGTGATACCGATCCCAGTTTTGTTGCCAAAGAAAGTCGATTTTGTCTGGAGATCGCTCGTTTATTCCCTTTCTTTCACTATTCACGAAGAGCAGCATAGAACTAGGCGAGGCAAAGCTTAGAAGTGATGGGAGAGTTAGAGTCAAAGACTAGATGACTCATAACAGTGGGCTTGGCTGTTGATCGGTAGAATAAGCTAGGAGATGTTATGGTGTTAGAGAGACGAGACTGAGTTGGCAAAAAGGAAAGAGGAAGGAGACCTTTTGAAGCGTTTTTGTCCAACTGCTAGGTTTTAGATGGATTCTTGGTTAGAACACAGCAAAACCATCATCTTCAGCCTCGTTGAAATCTTCACTCTCAGGTTAAATGCCTTCTCCGTCAGTCAATCCTGCTCCTACTCCAAGCGGCTTGTCATTGCTGTTCTTGACATTAACCTCGTTTGGGCTTTGAGGGTTTTACGTACAAGGTTCATATCTCACAGAGAGTTTTTTATCTAACGACATTGAGAAGCCACGTTGGACACACATCTAGTGAATAAAATCAATGTTGACTCTGCAAAACATGTTTGAATCCATGCTTTCCTTAATCTACGTGGCAAGATATATGGTTACTAAAGGATTTGTTAGTATAAGGTCACACGATAGAACCCCGCAGAGTTTAGTGGAACATTGAGAGAAACGACGATAGCTTAAGGGAAAAATTATGCATTAGGCCTCAATTTATTTCTTGCCTACATACAATTGTAATGCTTTTAATATTTTACTTTTAGAAGTTTTCCAATTCACTTAGCATTTATAATCTTATGTGATCTTCAAATATAAAATTTATTATCAGTATTATTTTACCTTCTCCTTTTGGGATTATCACAAAATAATCTAATTTGGAAAATTATTTCTCATATTGATGTAAATTCAATACCATTTCCAAATATGATATGAGTGCTTCGGGGAAGTAAATTTTTGCACGAAATGGTGGTTCTAGTATAAAAAGTTTTAGAGATGAAAATTGCCAACAAATCGGGAAAAAGAAAAAAAAGGAAAACTTTCTTTATAGTTTTCACCAAAACCATGAATTCAATTGGTGGTTGTAATGCATGCTTTATAGCTGCATCATTTGCAGCTTTTAAAAAAATATATAATACTTCACATCAAAATTCAAAACCTCCAATTTAATTTGCAAGATTCTGAACATCCAATTTAATTAGCATTTTGGTGCCAATTATGAAAAGTTTATGTACTTTTTTTCTTTCTAAAAGCTGCAAAAGGTGTAGCTTTTTGGCATGCACCAAAATCACTAATTATATTGGTGGTTTTGGTGCAAAGTATAAAGAAAATTTTTAAATTTTGTAATAGAACTGCTAATTGAAATAGTGATTATAGTGAAAAAGCTTGGTTCCTAGTGACACTCACGTCATATTTGGAAATTGTTTCAAATTTACGTTGGGAAACAATTTTCCAAGTCATTATTTGATAATAAATTGATAATAAACCTTTCCTCTTATGTTTACAGCCATAGAAAAGTAAGAAATAACAAGTGGGAAAAATCATCAACTCTTAAATTTTTATTGCGTAACACTACATTCGTGTTTAGTAAGTTGAATAGGAATGGGAATGTATCTTCTGTTCCTTATTCCCTTTGTTCAATAGCAAGTTGTATAATAGGTAATAGGTTCTAGAAGTAAGGTTGTAATATGGATTCTGGCCCTTCCCCTTTGAATCCCTATTACGCATAGACAAAAAACCACAAATTCCTTAGTTTGTTACAGAATGCCATATATGCCCGTGCTTTTAATGCTATTTTATTGATGGAGTTTTTGTAAAATACCAAATATGCCCTCAAATTTAATGTTGTTTTAGTATAGACAAAATACCACAAATTCCTTAGATTGTTACAGAATAGCATATATGCCCTTGCTTTTATTGCTGTTTTATTGGATGAATTTTTTATAAAATACCAAATATGCTCTCGAATTGAATGTCGTTTATTGGATTGTTTTCTTATAAAATACCATGTATGCCCTTGAATTAAACTAATGAATTTTCTTTGTTCATTTTGCCAAAATATTTCTGTCCCATGGATATTATACTTTTTTGAAAAATATATTAGGAAGAAAAATTATAGATTGAGAAATTTATTGGATGAATTTTTTATAAAATACCGAATATGCTCTCGAATTGAATGTCGTTTATTGGATTGTTTTCTTATAAAATACCATATATGCCCTTGAATTAAACTAATGAATTTGCTTTGTTCATTTTGCCAAAATATTTCTGTCCCATGGATATTATACTTTTTTGAAAAATATATTAGGAAGAAAAATTATAGATTGAGAAATAATTTTCATTCTCACTATCTACAAATATTGAAGCTAATCATATGGTTATCTTATAGGAAAAGCTTTATTTAATAAATAATTAAATGAATAAAGAAATTTATAATAGATTTACTGATATGAGTATTTTGGTCTTTTTATTAATCCTCCTTCTATTCCTTCTGTTATTCCTATCAACCAAACACATGAATGTAGTCTAAATTCCTATTCCACGGTGCATGCTAAAAATAGGAATAGGAATTCTTTTTCCCATTCCGTTTCATTACACTCTATAATCCATTCTCAATTTCATTCCTTATTTTGTAATAACCGTGTCCTAAAGTTCTTGGTTCTATTCATTTCTAGGAGTTCTTTAATGGTAAAAGTAAAATTTTTGAGAAAATTGTGAGAGGCACTTCCTAAATTATTTGAAAAAGTTAATCTTAATAACTTAGCTTGTTTCTTCTATATTCGCATCCGTCAATTGTTCCTTTTCTTTGTAGTTATCCTTTTGTTGATGCAACTTAAATATAAATACCAAGAATACCTGATAAACTTCAAATGTTGGCTCTTACTATATCACTGGAGTTGATATGGCTTTAGCAGATTTTGGGCATATTCTGATTCTTGCCTTTTGTGGAATGCCACAATTCATTGCATACAAGATGTCAGGTTGCATGGTGACTCCGTGCAGCAAATAGGCTTGCAATTGTACGAAAGAAGCCATTGTACTCAGTGGGAAAAAAAGATTTTGAAGTGTTGTTGATCTTTGACCTATCTTTTATCCTAAATGATATTAATTCAATCTTTCATATAGTTGGAGAGTAAAATTATCCCTTGCTTCTGAGTAGGGTTGTTCAAATTGGGTCCATTGGACCCAATTTGCATCATAATATATTGGATGAAGTTCCTTAAAACATGAAATTGAGAAGTAACATTCATTAGATTTGAAGAAGTAAAACAATCCCTTGGGTCTGGTTCACCCGAACTGAACAGCCTCCTTCTGAGGGTTCTTATCCTTCTATTTGTGAAGCGTTGCTTCTTGGGTATGTGAATCCGTGATAATGCGTGTACCATATATCCTAATGTGTCAGTACTTAGAGCTGGCTGAGGGCTGGTTCTGGTTCAAGCATAAAATGTTAAAAATAAGGGGCAAAAAGTTTGAATTTTGCCTGTTTCTAAACCTGGCATAGAGTCCCCATGGGATACTGGAACTGGACTTGGAAAACAACCCACCCCTTGCGGGGGTTCTGGTCCGCTTCAGAACTGGCCCTTCTGTTACCTCTACAATCTACATGCATTTCTTCTGTTTTATACGTTTTTTCGCTTTGTTCTGCAACTAACAAGAATGTTGAAATGGAATTTATACCAGGGATGTTCAAAAATATTGTATTCACCTGGATTACCCAATCCAACTGAAAAATGAAAACACTTATTTTGCAGTTTTGCATCATTCTATGTAAAAACAGGTCAGATTCTTTGTGAAGTGATGTTTTTGGTTGAAACTTGTTTTATTGTCTGTACTAGAAGTGATACTTGTTTCATCAAGTGACACCCGATCCACCCTTTCAAAAACTATTACCCAAACCACAGGCATTTCGCTCTTTTTCTCTTGCTCTATCTCTTCAATAGAGGCTTCTATCATGCTCCATTTCTTCAACAGAAGCATCTCTAAAAAAACCAGATCTACTTGAGTCTCTTCATATCTCTAACACAAATATGCAGATCTTGCTTCAGATGTTTTAATTAACAGATGACCTCGAAACCCAGATATAAACCAGCCTCTTCATCTCTCTGACACTCGTATTCAGATCTACACTCAAGCTCCAAGGCCTCTCTCTTGCTTCCTTTATGTGTATCTGATTTCTGATGTATGTATAATCAGAGAGAATATTTGTTGATATTTGATGTTAGGTAGAATTAATATGTCAATTTTTTTGTTGAAACCCAGATCTACACAAGCCTCTTTATCTAACATATATTCAGATCTATACTCAACCTCCAAGGCCCCTCTTTCTTGCTTTCTTTATGCAGATCTGGCTTCTGATGTATGTGTAATTGAAGAGGTTATTTTTCTCTTTTTCGATAGAAGTTGTGCATGTTTTTTCCGTAACTGTAAAATATTAAGTTCTGAAGGCTTCTCTTAATTTTAGTTTTTCTGCTCTTGTCAAATACTCCATTCGTCTCATTTTGCTTGCATAGTTTGACAAAATACGCATATTAAGAATTTAGTCAATAAAAATTATTTTGCTATTTTTTACTCTTAACTCATTAAGATATTAATAAAAGTCTTTTATTTAATGAATAATCATAAAGGTTATTATGGGAAAATTGTTTATATATCTAAATTTAGAAACCTCACAAAGATTTAGGGACTTCCAAAAAAAGAATAACAAGCAAATAAAATGGGACGGAGGGATTATGTTTTTTCAATTAAATGCTTGATACCCATACTGCATTCATTGATTTTTTATGTTAGGTAGAAATAATGTTAATCTTCAGTGTTTTATCTATAATTTATGCTGATAATCTTTTTCTGCAATTTTGAAAATTTATTTCTTTGCTATTTATTCAGATATCTTTTTTCTTAACGGTTAGTGATAGTGTTTGAAATCTGGTTTCATTTCTTGGAGATTTGCCTACTTTGCTTGGTGATTATTATTTATAGAAATTATAACTTCAAATTTCTCAAATGGGTTTTTAAGTTTAATTCTATTTCGTTAGATATACAGAATCTTATAAGACAATTGGAACTGGTTCAGTGTTTGCCTCATGTTATGATGTACATTTTTGACCCAATCCAACCAACATGTATTTGGACCAACCCGAATTACGTTGGTTGTCATTAAACCATTTTGGTCGGATTAGGTTAGTCAGAAGTTTGGATATTTTTGTGTCAAGTCGGAACCCTATTTAAACCAACCTGAACCTGAATTTGAACAGCAAAAGCAATTGATTCTCAGATGAGAAATCATTGATTCTTTATTCACTGAGATCTTGTGACTTTGTTACAGATTATTGGCTTGATGCTCAGGAAAAGCAACCAACAGAGGTATTTTTTGACAACATTAGTAAAATGCAACCTACGAATGCAGAAGAGCATTCTCAAGGTGAGATGTTTATCCATGTGATTGCTTTGTTCTGCAAAGAACAAGCTGTAAAATGTTGAAATAGAGTTTGCACGTTCTGCAATATGTTTCAATCCTTCAATAAGCTTGACAACTCCTTGATTCTTTATTTTACTGACTTCTTGTAGCTTTGTTACAGATTGTTTCCTCGATGCTCAGCAAAAGCAACCAACTGATATACCTTGCGACAGCAATAGCAAATTGCAGCCTATGAATACACAAGAGCATTCTCAAGGTGGGATGAATATCCATGTGATTGCTTTGTTCTGCAAAGAACAAGCCCTCAAATGTTGAAAAAAAGTTTACGCATGCTGCAATATGTCTCGATCCGTCAATAAGCTCACAACTCCTTGATTCTTTATTTTACTGACTTCTTCTAGCTGTTTTTACAGATTGTCGGCTTGATGCTCTGCAAAAGCAACCAACTGATATGTCTTGCGACAGCAATAGCAACTTGCAGCCTATGAATACACGAGAGCATTCTCAAGGTGGGATGGATTTCCTAGTGATTCTTTGTTGTATAAAGAACAAGCTCTAAAATGTGGAAATGGAGTTTCAATCATCCTTCAATAAAATGAGAACTCCTTGATTCTTCATTTCAATGACATCTTATGACTTTGTTACAGATTGTTGGCTTGATGCTCCGCAAAAGCAAGCAACAGAGATATTTTGCGATAGCAATACTAAAATGCAGCTTGTGAATACACAACAGCATTCTCGAGGCGGGATAGATGCCCAAGTGATTGATTTGAGTGATGATGATGATGATAATGATGAAAATGAAGATTCAGATGTCTCCGAAGTTCTTCATTACGACCTGGCAAGTTATATATGGTATTACACAGATCCCCAGGGAGAAGTACAAGGTCCATTCTCAATTAATTCTTTGAAACGTTGGAACGATGCCGATTACTTTCCTCCAGGTTTCAAGATATGGATGATGGGACAGAGCCCAGGGGAAGCTGTATTACTGAGTGACATTCTTCCTCGGACTTCTCGGGTTAATTAGAGGCAGCTTCTTCTTGAGGTTTGTTGTTGTTGTATGCAGTTTTTTCACATTTACAGTGCCTTCGTACAGCTTGCAGGAACGAATAAACAATTTTCCGAATAAGCTAGAAAATTGAAGAAATTCCATGGCCTAAATCTACGCTGTATAATCGGATACTTTTGAGACTTGTGTTTTTTCAACTCCAAAATCTTGGGGCCTGCCTGTTTGTACATTAAGGATCTTCTTGATTCGTATGTAGTTCATTGCTTTTTTTTTTGGGAAATTTTCAGTTAAAATTGAATAGAAGAGATCACCAGACCTTTTATTGGATTATTCAAATTTAATAAATTAGCCGATTTTTTAGGCCTATCTCTTGAGAGAATGAAACTTGATAGACTCGAGCATTAATACAAAATCAAAATTCTTATGGAAGTTTACCTGTATCAAATAGAGTTTAAACTTTTTAACATTACATGTGGATCTTCCTTGACAAAAATAATGAAAAAAGGTTACGCATTTATATATAAAATTATTATGAGCTATATTCTCCTTATATGTAAAAATTAAAAAAGGAAAAAGAGAAGTCATTATCATATTACTATACGTTTAGTGTCTGTTCGGTAAAATTAACTGTTTTATTACTTTTTTAGTAGCAGTTTAACTATTTGACTGTCCAGTAACTTTTTCAATTAATTCCTCACCCATTCATCTGGACACAACGAACGATAATACTTTGCAAACTTCTCACACTGAGTACCATCTTTGCCCTTCTCTTTGATGCACCTAATTAACAAATTAATGGCATTTAATTATTATATTAATTGAAAATATCTTAATAATCTAATAATTATTATATTATGTACTGACTTGTGGTACTCAAGGTAACGGGTGTAGCAGTGTCGCCTTTGGTTCGTGGTCGGAAAACGTACATCGGACGGCGCGGTTCCTGCCTCCACCCATCCTTCCTTTTCATTCTCCTATACGTATATAATATAATACAGCTCATTGTTTAATGCATTCTCAATAAATTGATTAAGTACCATTCAAAAAAAGTAAATTGATTAAATTAAATTCATATCCAAAATCTTCTAAAACGTAGAATCATATCAGAATTTCAAACAATAGGGAAAATTATTAATTTTTTTAAAATAATTTTTTTAAGAATGTATTTAAATAAAACTAAGATATAATTATTAAGAATCCTACATTAATTACATATCAAATAGAAAAAAGGTATAGAAGAATGACAAGCTAATCATCTAATTGGTTAATACTAATCTTTTAGTCAAGTAAACCACGCTGCACATTTTTCGCATCATGGGTTCTAAACTATTGCCCACTGCACTTTTACCCTTTCAACTTCTAATAATAATTTGATAAATTAATATATTAAGATATTTTATCAAAAATATTTTAAATAGTTAATAAAAGAAACATCAATGAAACATATATAGCAAAATATTAATTCAATTACACATATTACTTACTTGCTTCATAAAATTGTGACGTCTTTTATAAATAAAGAAATGTAAATTATATATCAATCATTATGAGTATAATGATTCTTAGGATATATATATATATATACTTAGTATGGTATTATAGTACTTCAGGACATAGTGTTTTCGTTATTATAAAATGATATAGTACTTCAGAATTAAAGAGTTCTTTATTATTTTTGGAAATCAAAATTAATTATTTATCTCGTTACAACCTCATAACTATCAATTTCATTAATTAATGAGTTCTATCCATATAAAATCATTTCAATCCCCTAGATTATATGTACTGATTAATAGATATAAATTCTATTTATAAAATGTTTTCTCTTCAAGGCGAGGCAAAATTTTGTACATTCAAATTGTTTTATTTCAAATTTTTTATATGAATACTTCACTGCATTTTCGAGCTCTTCTGGAGTTTAATAAGATTTATATTATTAACATGCACAAAACATTAAATTCGAAAGTAAACTTTTATAAAAACATATGGACAAATTAGATATTTCTTTATCATATATATATATTGAGGTGACTGTACCATATGCATCTATATTACTGTAATCTATATAAAGATTTTTTATATGTTTCAAGCATTTTAAATTTTTCAGGGATTTTCGTATATTTCATCAAAGAAGAATAGAAACACGATGACTATATCATATATTTATTTTTCATCATAGATCGCGTGATATTTGTTCAGCTATATCTTTAAGGCGATTATATTATCAAATTTTTTTAATCTGTATAGAAGTCTTTATAATTTACTTGAATACATTTTCAAAGGTTTCAATTTTCATGCTTTAAGCATGTCTTAATCCTTCAAGGATTATCATTATCAAGTAATCCATATACAGCTCTATATAATTTTTCGAGAATTTGAATTTTGTACTTCAAGCAACTTAAATCCTTTAGGGATTTTCATATATCCATATAAAATGAATCATATAAAATAGACAATCGTTTTATGTTTATATGTCCTTAATAAGACTTATATTCAAGATCTTTAAAATTCTTCACAATATTAAGTGTTATAGCATATGTAAAAATACAATCGATATTTATTTTATATGGATTTTTCATAATATTGCAATGTTCAAATAATTATTTTTTATTTTTTGGGTAATTATACAAAAATTACAATTCTTGATCTTTAGAGGATTTTCTCATTTATTTTACTTTACCTTGTGTAGTGAAATAGTCATTTTAGGACAATGCTATTTTTGCACATATCAGGTTTGCATTCATCATTTGGTTCACCAACAGTCAATTCATTAATGACCTCTTCTTAATCCATGTCTATAATAACAAACGCAAAGCTAGCAAGTTCTCATATAGCATCAATGCACATGTTTGAATATTAGTGTTAAATTCTCTGAATTTTAGGAGAGGTTGATTGTGATTGACCCGATTTATGGTATATTTAGTGTATATATAGTGGAGTCCGAATAGTCCGTATCAAATAAGAATTCTGAATCCTGATCTATTTCCTATTTAGAGTTATTTTAGGAGTCTTTTTATTTAATTAGAATAATATATTATTACATATTAACAATAGTCCCCCATTAGTTATTTGATCATTTATGTCCAAATGTAATATTCGTAGAGCGTATTTATTTATAACTTATTGTAGAAATTTTGTAACTGTTAATATAAAGAATTTGAACTTAATAGAGAGAGAGTTTCTAATTTGCAGTCTTCTTTATTTACTTAGCTTTTTTATTTGTTCTTTTATTGTCCGCACATATCATTGTTTAAAATGTTGGGCGATCTAATTATGTTTAGCAAATAATGTCTTCACAAATTAATGATTTATTCAAACTGGCGATTTTATCTATAATACATGCCTAGGGAGTTTTCGCTTCAATGGATAATGATGACTTATCAATTGTGCTAGTTAAGTTAAATGGTGAAGGTTATGTACCTCAACTTGTAGATTCAAAAGATTAGGCTAGGTTGTTCAGATTACCTCTAGCAAATTGTCCCATTGGATGGAGAAAATTTGGCCGCATAGGCCTTTGGCGAATTGTATCATTGGATGGAGAAAACTAGACCTAAGTCTTAGGCCTTTGGTGAACTATCCACTGGATGAAGATAATTGGGCTGCTTAGGCCTCTGGCGAACTGTCCCATTAGACGAAGAAAATTGAGCCACTTAGGCCTGTGGCGAATTGTCATATTAGACGAAGATAATTGGGCCGACTAGGCCTGTGGCAAACTGTCCCATTAGACGGAGATAACTGGGTCGCTTAGCTCTATGATGAATTGTCAAATTGGACGGAAATAAATGGGCCGCTTAGGCCTCTAGTGAAATGAAGACTGGTTGACTGCTTAAGTTTATTTTATTGACCTCCATTTATTTGTGTTACTTATGCTTTGACGATGGAGCTTCATGTCAAGTATTTCCTTTAATATTTTCCTTAATAGCAAAGCAAAACAACAATATATAATAGCAAATTAGAAGACCAAAACTTAAACTTACTTTTTCCATCGAGAAAACACGTGAAAAGAGAAAACATGGTATAGTAATAGTTGGTCCTGCATGTAAATATGCTTTTACTCTTGTCTTTGAACCACATCCAACATATATCAAGAATTCAATTGAATTTATAAACTGCGTAATCTAATAGAAGCCAAGAAATAATGATTAAGAACCAAATAAGTAAAAAAATTAATGAATTGAAATATTAAAAGAATACGTAAATCATTCGCATTCCAATATATCATAAAAAAGAAAACGAGATTAAATTAGCTATGAAGAGAGTAAAGAAGTGAGTTACACATAGGCATTATTTCAAACACTTGGTAGGCGTGTGCTAATATAACAAGAACAAACAGTAATGCTTTTACCTTCATCCTTCCAATAGCTATTTGTCTATGAGAGTTCAATTGAGTAATTCAATTAATATAAGATTGAAGAAATACTTGGTAATTACTAGTAATGTCTCGAAGATCAAAGTTGCAAGATTACATTAACAAGCATTCATCTTTAAAAATATTTATAGAATGTTGGCAAGAACGGTAAAATATAGGTGTTTGTTTTGCCTCTGAGAGACCAAATATGTTGCAGTGGTGGTAAGGACAGAATAGCGAAAACACATGCTCATGCAATTGCTATCGGCGGGCATGTCACTGCTTCACCGGATTCTGCCCAGTGGCAACTATATATCCAACTTTGCTTTTTTATAAATCGTCATATAGCTCGATAATTAGTTTTGTGAATTACTATTATTACACAATAAATTTATAAAGCCAATTAAGATACATGTTAATTTAGAACTTGATGCATATGATATGAAAAAGTTGAGGAAAGTCGATATAGACTTATATTTTATTATTGTTATTGTCGTAAAAGGTGTGTTCCACGCTCACCGTAATATTGTTAATTTTTCTGAATTTTAGGAGAGATTGATTGTGATTGACCCGATTAGGGTATATTTAGTGTATAAATAGTGGAGTCCAAATAGTCTGTATAAAATTAGAATTCTGAATCCTAATCTATTTTCTATTTAGAGTTATTTTAGGAGTCTTTTTATTTAATTAGAATAATTTATTATTATATGTTAACAATTAGAATTATGTATAGACATATGCACGAGAAA
Organism: Jatropha podagrica; assembly: GCA_947857235.1. Taxonomy (NCBI): domain Eukaryota; kingdom Viridiplantae; phylum Streptophyta; class Magnoliopsida; order Malpighiales; family Euphorbiaceae; genus Jatropha; species Jatropha podagrica. The sequence goes on from CANUEP010091035.1 coordinate 15,685, forward strand.
AAGAAGAAAAAAGAAAAGGAAGGAAAGGAAATTTGAACAATACACGAATTTAGTAACAAGAGACTACAAATATGGTGACCTTTCTTTGAGAGAGAGAAGAATCCAAAAACTTAAAAAGAAAGGACATGAACTAAACGTGGTTTCTAGTTGGCTTGTGGGACATTAATCTTTTGTACATACTTTTGTTCATGATCATTTAGCTATGTGACTGTGTCATGCTAAAATGCAAGAAACCTCCTTACAATTCTTTATTGACGTGGACCTCATCTAGGTTTTTCTAGAAAATATTTGAGAGAAGATGTATAGATGGCAAATTTTGGCAGACAAATTTGAAAGTACATAAAATCGCAATAAGTAATCAAGAGAAAATAAGAAAACATTATTTCCATGAGTATTGTATATATATCAAATAGCAAAATTATTTTAGCTTATGACAACCTTTTTTGCAAGTTCATAAAATCACAAATAAGTAATAAAGAGCGAGTAGAATATCATCTCATGAAAATTGTATATTAAGTATCAAAATTATGTTAACATATTATTATTTAAAAAGACAATAAAGATAATAATTGTAAAAATAATAAAAATAAAATAAAGCAATGGAAAAAAATCAAGCAAGAATATTTGATGAAAAGAAATCAAGGTTTAAAAGCTACTAGGGATTTTGACTTCACTTAATTTTATCCAATTTATTTTATTAGTTTGTTAATTAATTTTAATTATTCAAGTAGGAAAAACAACTCTAAAATTACTAACAAACGCTCCCGATGTATTCTTAGCTATTTTAATCCCATCTAATTACCTATCTCCCAATAATGCAATCAAACATGAATTAAATCATTAAGTTATATTGTTTGTTTAAGAATTCATAACTTAAGGTTATTAACTTACGAAAACTCTCCATTAGTCAAATCATATAGCTTCCGTATTAAGTTATTATTTTCATGTAATTTATTACTTTTTTTTTTATCAAAAACCTTTCTTATGATAGTGATTAATGAAATAAATCAATATAGGAAAAAATTCTGCCTGGAAGCATTAAATTCAATAATAAATTATATCTTGAATAAGAAAAGGCAAATTAAATATCATAAATTGGAATAGAAATTAAGCTACATCAAATCTCTAGTATGAGAGTTTAGTTCAACATAGTAATTAAGTAAAACTCAATTAAACTTGAAAATAATTCTATAATCAATATGAATAATGAAAAATAAAAACAAGATTAAGAGTTTAGAGATAAAAACTAGTCAACAAATAGCGTAAACGACTTTCTTGATTCTTACACAACTCGACTGCTTGAAGACTTAAAAGAAAGAAAAACAAAGAAAAGAGTGGAACCAAGATCTAAAATCTAAGATTTGATGATCTAATTGTTGTAATAATCTCTCTTTATATAGATTTCATAGAGTGTATTCGAATCCGAGTAGGAAATTAGCTGGCCTAATTAGAAGGAAATATTATTTGAATAGAAAACTGATTTTGTATTGCATTTCTTTTCAGGTAGGAATCTTCTTTGACCAAATAGGGTTGGAACATAGATAAGGTGAGCCCTCTTATTATTCCCATATAGTCTCATGCACAGGCCACACCCAAACTTTAAATCTACACAGGCTAAATAGTTAAATTTGACTCACTTTAATTTTTAGCTTTCTTGGTAACATAACGGTAGCTTTTGACACAGCCAGGCCGTGGCTTTTAAATCCAAATTTCAACTCTAACCTTCTTTGATGTAAATTTTAACTATTTTTTCGCTAAAAACTCTTCAAATCAAATTTTTTTAAGAATAAAAGAAATTTAATTAAAAATATAAATAAATCCGAATAAAAATCAATCAAAGTAATTAAAAGTATTAAAATTCCTAATAAAACTTAAGCTAAAAATACTATAAAAATACAATCTATCAAGTTACTATTATTTAATGACAATTAAGTTGTTTGCAAAATTTGATTAGAAGAAGAAAATTATAATATTAATTAAAGAAAGTACAGCAAAGTAATTGTAGAGAAAATTCAAACGATAAAAGCTACTAGAAAATTTGACTTCATTTAATTCTATTTAATTTATTTCGTTAGTTTGAAACTATTTTAATTGTTCCAAATAGAAGACATAATCCAAAAATCACTGATGTTTATAGTTATTTTAACCCAATTCAATTGTCTATCTCCCAATAATGTAACCATATACGAAATAAATCATTAAGATCTATGATCATTTGATAAAAACCCCTCATGAATCAAACCATATAGTTCCCCCGTCAAGTTATTATTTCCATGAAATTTATTACTTTTTGGATATCAAAAAATCTATGTATCGATAGTGATTAATGAAATAAATCAATTCAAGGGAGAAATTCTACTTGGAAGCGTTAAGCACAACAATAAAGTATATCATTAACAATCAAAACTAAATCTAACTTTATAAATTTGAATCCAAATTAAGCTATATCCAGTCCCTAGCACAAACCCAGATGAACTTGTTATTATTCTCAGAAACGACATGAATAATAAAAATAAAACAAAGAGAGTTTAGAAATAAAAACCAGTTGACGAGACCTTGTTTCCTTGAATCTTAGTCTCTAACTTGATTGCTTGAAGTCTTGCAAAGAGAAAAATGATGTAGAAAATGGAAAATGGAATAATGAATAAACATATAAAGATCTCTTTTTATATAGACCGTTAAGAGTGTCTTTGAGTCGAATTAGGAAAATCACTTTACTTGTTGAGGAAGAATAAAATCTCAATAGAAAACAGAATAAAATCACTTAACTAATTACGTTCACTATTTAAAATAATAATAGAAAAATATAATAAAATTTAATTTAATTTTTATGAGTAATATTCATTTATCTCCAGAAAAAGAGGGGAAAAAAAAAAAGAAAAAAGAAGAAGCATCAAACGGCCGAGACCTGTAAAAGAAAGATACTATTCTTTATGGTTTGGATATGTGGACTTAAAGGACAAACGAAGCAATTTATTTGGCGTGGAAAGTATCTTTCTAAGAAAGGCGGCTTTGTTATTACCAGAAAGAAGAAAGACAGTCCCACCAAAATAATCTCAACCGCCGCTACCTATGTATAAATATCATCAAGCGCTGCATGACAAGTGATAAGGTTGATAGCCTACACATAACCGAAAATAAGACAAAAACAGAAAACCGACCCAAAAAAAAAAAAAGAAGATGTTTAATTTTCTACTATTAATTGGACAATATACCTATCCTTTATTTTTTTTTTCGTTATATAAAGAGATAGTTTACATCATTGGAATTTTAGAATTTCATATATTTGTGGGGTTGTTTGGTTTGGATGAGAAAAAATAAATTAATTTATGAAATTGATAAATTTCATTATAATCTCTATTACATCATTTTCAATTTTATCCTAATTTATACTCTTTTCGTTGTTCCAAGAAGATAGTCAACTTTCTATTTTAACATAAATAAAGGAATATCAATTATTGTGGTTAGAGGACAATTTTAAATAACATATGAGCAATTATTATGCTGGAATAATAAGTAAGAATTAATGAGGGTTATTGAGAACAAAATAAAATTTAATAAAAGTATAGTAGACAATTTAAGGATCAACTGTAATGCGAAAAAAGAAAATGGACTCTATTTTAGAACAAACCAAGAAGGAAATATGAACTATCTTCATAAGACAGAGAGAGCATTAAATACTGATGTAAGATAAGCGTAATAACGTGAGATATGAGTAATGATGTGAAATAAATGGTAATTTGGTCAAATTACCATTAATTTTATTATAATTTAGGATCCCTTAATTTATGTGCAAAAATTTTAAACGACTTATATTTGAGTAGGAGGGGGGATAAAATTTATGGTTTAACCATATTAACTACATTTGCTTAATTTATGTGAAAGTCAAATTGGGTATATTAGTATAAGATAGAAATATAAGAGCATATTATAAAATTTAAAGAATAATTATACACCCTCCGTCCAAAAAAGATAGTCTATTTTTTCTTTTTCTTTTTGGCTTGTCTCAAAATATAGTCTAATTTCCTTTTTTTGCATTATAGTTAATCGTTAATTAAAGTGTCTATTATACCCTTATTAAATTTTATTTTGTTTTCAATAACCCTTATTAATACTTATTATTTCAATATAATAATTACTCATGTATTATTTAAGATGGATACAAGAGAAATGTTATATGAATAAAATAGTTCTTTAACCATAATAATTGCTAATTGCTTAATCTGTATGAAAATAGAAAATGGACTATGTTATTAGGACAGAGGGAGAAATTTAACCATATTAATCATATTTTCTTAATTTATATAAAATTGAAAAAAATGAGATGGAGGGAGTGCAATTTAATAGCTCCATAAAAAAAACCTTGAGTCTTATATCCTCCCCAAAACCCATCTTCAAAACTCTATCACTTTTGAGATTCTTTAAAAAAAAAAAAAGAATTTTATATAAAAATTATGAAACCTTACTACTATTTCTTCAACCTTGCTACTATTTTCCTTTCCTTCCATTGTTTAATGAGCTTGAATCCCTCTCCCACTCATTATTACTGTAACAAAGCTGCAAAAAGTGATCCAAACTTGAACTATAACCTCTGTATTTCATCCCTTGAAGCCAATCCCAAGACCCAAAATGCAACCCTTAAAGAGTTGGTAGACATATCTATTGAATTGACATCATTAAATGCAACAAACATAAGCTCTTACATTTCACAGCTTATGAACCAGAAAAATTGGGAAACATACACTAAAAGTGCATTAGAAGATTGTTTGGAGCTTTACTTGAATGCCATTTCACAACTGCAAGAAGCTGTCTGTGATTTGAAGGTGAAAGATTATTTCAAAGCTAATATAGATGTGAGTGCTGCCATGGATTCTTCAAGTACTTGTGAGGATGGTTTTAAGGAGAAGAAAGGTCTGGTTTCTCCCTTGACAATGGAAAATAATATATTTTTCCAATTAACTGCTATGGATCTTGCCTTTATTAATATGTTGTAAGTTGATTTGTATATTAATTACTAATATTATGTGTGTCTATATATATATATATATATATATATATATATATATATATAGATACCTTTTTCTTTTTTATTTGTTTGGCTTAGATATGTTTCATTGAGCTAAAGCCCTTTGGTGTGTTTCCTTTTTATTAATCATAGTTTGAATTATACTCTTCAATAAAGTTCAAATTTATGGAAAATTACAGTACAACCTATGTAGTTTGGGAAATATAATTAGTCTGTCCCTATTTTTGTCTTTATATTTTTCTTTTGTTATACTATTAGATCCTTCTATTATACTATTACGTCATTCTGTTCAACTTTTATATTTATTTTATCAAATCAATAAGAAAACACAGAGGTCAAAGGAAAAATACTAAAATATTATACTAGAAAAATTACAGTGCAATTTCGGTAGCTTAACAAATACAACTAAGCTGTCCTTATATTTTTAAAAATAAAAGAGATATTTTCATTATTTCAGAGGATACACAATAAAAAAGATGCAAAAATTAGACGGAATGATCTTTTAGTTTGATAGAAGTAAACAATAATAAAAACTTAGTATATTTTATAAAATATAGAGATAGACCAGTTGTATTTTGCAAATTACAGGAATCGTGATATTCCTAATACTATGAATCATGCATCGCCCTCCCATGACAAAAATTTCTCATATTTCAGACGATTTTTATACCTAATATAATATTCTAATCAGTTTAAAATGTAAATTTTGGATAATTGTGATCAATTATTAAAATTGGATAAAATTACTAAAGTTAAAAATAAGTGAAAGAAGGAAAAAAAGACAATTTTTTTTTCCTGAGTTTGGAAAATAGGAAACGTTATGCTAAGATTTCACAAACTGGGGTTGCCTTTAAGGTAGACCTGGCCAAAAGCATAGTTCATTCATAACTAATATGATATCAATCGATTGAATTATGCAACTCTGCCTTTGCTATGCAGCTATAATGAGTCAAATACACGTAATTTTTTTTTTTTTTTTTTTAGAATCAAATACTCGTAAATGAGTTGGCTTAATTTGAACATAAAGTCAAATGGCAGATTACCAAACTTCAAACTTCGAGTGTTATGATATTTGACTTTAATGAATAGAGGTCTCAACATAGGTGTCATTGTAACACAGACATACGATTTGCCTAGTACGGAAATTAAATAGGTTAGTGTTGAATTTATGTGGATATATATTATATGATATAAGTAGGTCGTATCATGGTTTAACTCGTTTAATCCGTCTAATCTATTTATTTCGGAATAAAAATATAATTTTATATTTAATATGTATATATTAAATGGGTTATGCGAATTATATATATTATATGTATTTCTAATCTGATACAAACTATTTGATAAAATTTAATTGAATTTTTTTATGTACATATGATCCATTTAATGAAATCGGTTACACATGTTGCATTCATGTCACTCATTTAATTTTTATATCAGTTTCTAGTTAAATGAGTTCACGTCGAGCCTGATATGCCAATCTATTTTGACATTTCTATCTTTGAAAAATAAGAAAAGGGAAAAAAAGTATAAGCAAGACGGGTTTAAAAAAATAGATATTTTTATAAAGAAAATTTATTTACTTTTAGCTATAGGGGCCATCCTGTAATTCTTTCACAGCTAATACGATCTCAATATTTTTCGAGTGAAATACATCATTCGACATAAGGGTCTTGACTCGTCATCAATAAACCTATTCCAAGAAAAGTTAGAATATCCCAATTCCTAATCACAATCAGGATTAGGAGTCCATCCTTTGTATAAAAATTTTCAAACACACCTCTAAGTATCTTCGATTATTTTAATTAATTCTATTATTTTTTTTTAAGTATTAAGAAAAGGAGATTCGAACCTGAATCTATTATTAGATTATACAATTATCACTATACTATATCATAGTGTGCATTATTACTGATTTAAGTATGAGGGTATTTTTAAATTTGCCCAAAATTGTGAAACAGGGTTCTTTTTCTTTTTTTTTTTTAATGTATTTAGCTTGACGAAGACATTTTAATAATTGTAATGATTTTATTATTTGAACCCCTTTTGGGTATGGTTTGAGTCAATTTTAATACTAGAATGAAATTAACGTTGTTTGGAGGGGTTTTTGAGGTATATAATTTTTAAGGATAAAATGATCATTTTTGTGAGTATGTAATTTGAAGTTCAATGAATGGGAATTAAGTAATTTAACACTTAATCATAAAGTTTCAAAATTAATTTAAGGCATTTCGAACATGATATGGTCATTAGGATATTTCAAGGCTTTTATGCATTTGTAAATTTTAATTTCATATTTGATAAGAATTCGATGAATTAAATGTTTAATTGGAAGTTGAAATTTATATGGATTGAGTATTTAATTTGCGTTAGAATGAATTCAAGGACATTTGTTTTTTCAATTTACATGTTTGAAGGTTGTTTGGAAGTAAATTTAATATTTCTAATATATATATATATATATGGGGTTAGTCTAAGTATTTTAAATATAACGTTGTTGTGTTTCCCACAGGAGTATTTTGGTAATTTTGGAGGTCTCTAATTAACATTATTATGAAATGTATTATGGTTATTTCACAAGATGGGGTTTAAAATTCAATTTTGAGTGACTCATGATTCATGAGTGTTAGATTGAAATTTAATGATTAAAAGAGGTTGAATGACAAAAGTAAAAAAAGGCATTATGGTTATTTATAAGTAAGACCTAAGGACCTACTCAAAAAAAAAAAAAAAAAAAAAAGGGAAAAAAACTGCACGAGGGACATTTCGGTCTATGTATATGGATTTTTTTGGGACATATGGAACCCTATAGATTATTTGTCCTAAAATATAAGAGAGTTGCTCAAATTTTTCAAAGACAAGTGGATGGAGCTGTTTGGGTTGAAAGGAGGCTGCTGAGTTGAGTGCATAGGCGAGTGTCATTCAGTTGATGATTCTATGATGTTCATGTTCAACTACCACCACTAGAAGGTTCTTAAACATTAAGAACATCCAATAGAGTTAGACAACTATTTATTAGATATTAAGTAAATAAGTATGTATTGATGACTGACGTCGGAGAATCTGAATGTTTTGAATAAATCATGGAAAATGAACACAAAAGAAATTGGATTAAAGCCATGCAAGATGAGACGAAATTATTGCATGAAAATAAAACATTTGAGCTGGTAAAGTTATATAAAGGTAAGAAAGCTTTAAAGAATAAATGGGTGTTCAGAATCAAGCAAGAAGAATAAAAAATACACTTCAAAACTAGATTGATTTTGAAAGGATCCAATCAAAGAAAGGGTATTGACTTTAATGAGAATTTTTTCACCCGTTGTGAAAATGACATCTACTCGAATTGGCTGCCAGGCTTGATCTGAAAATCGAGCAAATGGATATAAAGACAGCCTTCTTACATGGTGATTTAGAAGAAGAAATATACATGGAGCAGCCAGAGGGTTCATAGAGAAAGGAAAAGAGAACTATGTATGTAAATTGAAGAAAAACCTATACGGATTAAAATAGGCACCGAGACAGCGGTATAAGAAATTTGAATTTGTTATAGGGGAGCAAGACTACAAAGAGACTACTTCAAATCATTGTGTTTTCATAAAGAAATTCTCTAATGATGACTACATTTATTCTTTGGTTCTATGTGGATGATATGTTGATTGTTGGTCAAAATTCTATCAGAATTAATGGCTTGAAGAAACAATTAAGTAAGTCTTTCATCGTGAAAGATTTGGGACCAGTAAAGTAGATTCTTGGCATGAAAATTACAATGAATTGAAGTGTCAAAAAATTATGATTATCACAAGAAAAGTGCATAGAAGAAGTACTTCAAAGTTTCAACATGGAAAATGCTAAAGCAGTTAGTTGTTCTCTTGCTAATCACTTTATATTTAGTTCAAAACAGTGTCCTTTTAACTGATGAAGAGAACGAAGAAATGGAAAAGAATTCATATATTTCAGCAGTTAGAAGTTTGATGTATGTTATGATTTGTACATTGCCAGAAATTATTCACTCAATTCGAGTAGTGAGTTGGTTTCTTTCAAATCCTAAAAAGGAATATTTAATCATTTAATTAATTAATTAATTAATTAATTTGTTTAAAAGGATTTAATTGATTAATTAATTTAACTATAAAAGTAATGATTCAATATAAATTTTTTCATATCTCGGCAATCGGTAGTATAATTTTTAAAAACATATATAAATAAATAAAAGAATTACCTTTGACACATGAATAAATTTAACTATACAAACATTAATTTTGATTGTTGCAAATCACAAATTATCCACTCTTTAAGCGATTTGGTCAAAAGAGCCATAGAACAAAATCGGAGTGATAGAACAAAATCGTGTTGATAACGTGTTATAAAACAATATAAAACTAGAAAGAAAAAGAGAAGGAATAGAGAGCAAAATATGTAAGAGAATACAAGAGTATGTTATTATTGATGAGAAGCGACATATACATAGTTACACAAATGGAATCCTAATAGGGTCCTCATATATTAGGAAGGTAGAGTTTGTAGTAATTAAGACTACAGACTTCTAGCCTAGATAGGACATTCATTTTTTTCATAATGTTTAGTTACTTCTTATTTTTTGTGATTATTCATTAATAAAAAAATTTAAAAATAAATTAAAAAACACTTCATCATGCAATACGAGAATGTATGTGATATGATAATTTTTAAAGAAGTAAGAAATCCACATGCTTAGGACACACTATAATAAATAAATATAATACATTAATATTTCAAATATATAAATAATCATTTATAATAAATCATAAACATAAATAAAAAGATACTTAATTTCTTATTTCAATACGGTTAGTTAAATTCTCAAAATTATTATGACTATTGAAAACTAAATTAATAGTGTGTGTGCATTTTTTTTATGCAAGTCATATTAGGGGCGTTAAAATGGGTCACACACGCGAACATAATTTGCCTAACACGTAAAATAAATGAGTTAAGATTGAGCTTAAACGAGTTCGTGTCATGAATGAGTCACCTATTTATAAACGTGTTGTGTTATAGGTTAATATGCGAGTTAAGCGAGTAATCCGTTTATTTAAGAGTAAAAGGTAATTTTAGTGTTAGATATATAAATACTCCAACTAAAACCAATTTAAATTTTATTGTTGTAATTATAAATCTTGAAAAATTTATACATTTTACGTGTGAAAAATTATTTTTAAATATAATTGGAGTTAAATAGGTTAAAAGTTAAAAATACTATAAATATGTTAAGTGAATCGTATATAAGTCAATACATTCACTTTAACCTACTTATGATATTAAGCAGATTAAATGAGTTGTATATGGGTGAACACGACTCATTTAACTTGTTTATGATATTAAGCAGGTTAAACATATCGTGTTTCTGTTAACCGTTTAATTTTTGTGTTGTGTGTGTGTCCAAGTTATAAAAAATTAGTTTAATTTCTATAAAATAAGAAAGTACAATTCAAAGACATTATTTTCCGATTGTGTAATTGACATTTGAGTATAAAGAAATATTCAAATAATATGCATCCGGTTGATCTTCAAAATTAAGCTCTCCCAACAGCCGCCTTCTAGGAAAGTTCCTTTTCTTAGAAATCCAATAGACCACCACATCTACACATATGCATATATATACATAAATAAATAAAAATTGCATGATTTCCTATCAAAAGATGATTGGCTAGATATGCAGGAGAAGCCTCAATCACTCCGGTCTATCTATTTGGTTGCTTTTCTAGTGATCAATAAGATTTATCTTAACTCTATTTTTCAGCTTACAATTTTCAGTTTTGGGAGTTTTAACCATTAAGAGGGAAGATTTAAATTACGTAATCTTACTACTAGAATAATGTTTATGAAGCATATAATTTTAATCTGATAAAAATGGATGGTTTAAGCTAAAGGGGCAAAATTGATTATTTTGGTAGCATTTAGTTATTAATTATTTTAATAGTATTTAGCTGTTAGTTGTTCGAGCTTTTTATGAAACTCTATTTGATAAAATTAGTTGTTTTAGGCTCTATTCGATAAGAGTGTTTTAAGGAGTGATTAGAGTTTTGACTACGTCAAAACACTATGTTGATATATTACATGGTTCGATAAGATAGTTTATAAATTAATTTTTAGTGGATAACATAGTGTTTTGTGAAACGTTATCCTTCCTAACGTTTAGCGTTTCACTTTTTTTTATTTTATTTTATTGACAGTCCTATCTTTAGTTTAAAACACTTCTAACTATTTTAATTGCATGATTTTTTCAAATTGTATATGTAAATCCTACATGAATTCATTTCCTTCCTTAGCTAGATATCATGAAATAACGAAATTCTTTAAAACCTGCTATGATAATGTAACAAGACTTTCTTTTATTTTGATTCTTATAATATTTATGCTGCCATAAACGGTGAAACTCTTTTATAAGCTCTCTTAATATGTTAAAATATTATATTATACTATATAAAAAGTTTAAACAAAATAATTTAATAATGAATTAATAGAGGAACATGTGAGAAAATTGTATTATCATTTTTAGAAAAAATAGTGGTTTCAGTTATAGATTGACATTTTTCTTATAGAAAAGTAATAACACACCACATAATCACCTCTTTTTTATATTTTATTGATTTCATTTCTATAGTCATAAATTAAAATTTTTAAATCAATATTTGAATGTCTTTTTTTGTCGTTTTAACTTAAACAGCTAATCAAACAGCCATTTTCACTGAACACTTTTGTTTCTAACAGTTATGTGAATAGGTAACAGCTAACAACTATTATAACAGCTAATTTTGTTGAACAGAGCCTTAGAAGTTGTTAGTTGTTTTAGTAGCGTTTAACTATTAGCTATTTGAATATATTTCATAAAAGGCATAAAGCTCAATTTGGTCCCTAAACTGCAAGGTCAAAAAGATCAAATTTAATCTTTTGGGCCAATTTAACCCTTAAACTTGTATAAAATGATTAAAATGATTTCATTTCATTTTTTAGGCCAATTTAACCTTTAAACTTGTTTTAATTTTTATTAATTAATAATTGATTTAATTTAACATGATTGGTTTTTTATCTTTTTATGTCCAACAATAAGAACGCATAGATTAAACTTTTTCAACACTTACAAATATAAATTTAAAATCCAACAACATCATTTCTTCGAATATAATAAATTTATAAACATGTGTTATAATTTTAATTTATTCAATATAAAAATAAGTTCATAAATAATAATTCAGTAGTAGAGGTTAATTTTAAAATGTTCGAATTAATACATATTTATAAACTCAAAACCAGGTATAAAGGGCTTCATATTTTATTTTTCTATATTTTATAATTAATTAATTTTTTTAAAAATTAGTCGGCTCGATCCTAACTACAGTTTTAATAAATGTTTATATAATGATTTTTACATTGTAAGTACAATGAAGAGTTAGAGGTTAAATTAACTCAAAATGTCAAATATGATTTTTTTTTAATTATTTTAAATAAGTTTATGGATTGAATTGGCCTAATAAGTGAAATTGGATCTTTTTAATGATTTTATACAAGTTCAATAGCTAAATTGACCCAAAAGGTTAAATTTCAGCTTTTTGATCGTGCTAAACAAGTTCAGAGACCAAATTGAGTTTTATTCCTTCATGAAATGCCAAAAGTTAAATGTTACACGAATTAATTAACTTTTTATAAAATGTTTACCCTAACCTCTAATAACTAGTGTTAGGACAAAATTTATGTTATTGAACAACTTTTTAAAATAGCTTTTAGCGTTTAGTTTTTTACTCTAAAAGCTATTCAAAAAACCGTTACATACGGAACACAAACAAAAGCTAAACATTACATGAGTTGAGTTTTTATAAACGCTATTTTAACCTCTAAAAGTCAGTTTAAATGCTATGATACCAAAACATTATAAAGCATTTAGTATTTTGACAAAATGCTAAAAGCTATTGCCCAACGTAACCAAAATCACACAAAAGATTCGTGAAAGAAAAAAATCGGATAGAAATTTACTCAATCAGTAAATTAGTTTGTCCATCACTTTATCGATCACAGTTTAGTTGTTGATAAACTCTCTGAAAAATTAATTCTGAAATATCAAGCTTAAACCCTTAACATATAATTTAATTTTCTAACGTTAATTAATAAAACAAAAGGTAAATTTACTTAACAAGCAAACCATACAACGACTTGTCAATCACTTCATTTTTTTTTTTTTTACTCACTGTTAATAGCTAAAGAAACGATAAGTTACTATGCCTAAAGGAAACTTCCTTACAAAAAAGAAACACAAGCACCTCTCTACTCAGCATATATCTATCTAAATCAGATCAGTAGACATAACCTATTCCAATGTAATTAACATTTGACAGAAAAAAGAAAAATGTTTCATAATACTTCTTTCTCCACCTTTGCTCTTAGCTTCCTTTTGATCTTCGTTTTCTTGTCAAACCCTATTGAAAAAACTTCTGCCATTGATCAGTCAACAACAATCGATATACTGAACAGAACCTGTAAAAGATGCGCTGAAAAATCTTCTTCTTTCCTCTACGAGTTCTGCCAAACCTCTCTCGACGTAATTCCAGGAAGCCATGTCGCGAACCTCCAAGGAATAGCTGTTATTAGCATGGAACTAGCTCTTGAAAATGCAACCACTACAATTGCCAATATAAAAAGCTTATTCGATATGAAAAGTCCTAGCCCGTATACGTTGGCTTGCTTGCAGGATTGCTTGGAACTATATTCCGATGCTGTTGTGACACTGGTAGACGGCGTCGCAGCTTTCTTGACAGGGAAATACCATGTTTCTAATGTGAAAATTAGTGCAGTTATGGAAGCAGCAGCAACTTGTGAAGAAGGGTTTACACAGAAGAAAGGAGAAGTTTCTCCTTTAACATTGGAAAATTTTAATCTCTTCAACTTATGCGACATTGCACTATGTATTATCCATTGGCTTACTCTCCCTGCACCTCAAACTTAAATTAAGTTTCAGCAGTACGCTTTGTGTAATTCCCATTTTATTATAAGGGTGTTTATTTTAGCATTTGAATAATTCAATAGATTTAATTTTATAAGGAGAAATTTGTATTTTTCATTGTGTTTTGTCTATCAAGGGATTGTTAGTTCGGTTTAAATTCAAAACGTTTAATCTAAATTAACGGCTTATTCAGCTGAATAATTAAGAATTAATATTAAAAACCGATTATTTTTTCACCTAATAAGTTCTACTCCTTCCGTTCCGTTTTTATTTGCACATTATTCTTTTTTTGAATGTTTTAGAATGTTTGCAAAATTTATAAATTTAGATATATAAACAATTATTTTTTTCATAATAATATTTATGATTGTTCGTTAAATAAATAATTTTTATTAATATCTTAATGAGTTAGGGTAAAAATAAATAAAATAATTTTTATTGACTAAATTTTTAATTAACGTGTTTTATTAAATGACAACAATAAAATAAGATCGAGTGAGAACATGAAAATCTAAATTAAAAATAAAAGCTCATAGACTCAATTTTACAAAAATAATAGAAATTTGAATCAAAATTCAACATCACTTTCTAATATTTAATTAGATAATAATAACTTATTTTGATAAAACTATAAGTTTTGAGACTCAAAATTAGCCAATAGTCAATAATTTCAGGGTTTCTGAGATGCCAGGGGAAGCCTGTTATGGTCATTTTGAGTTTGACCACAAAATTACCAATTAACAAACGACAAGCCATCTTTCCCAGAAAAAAGAAAAAAAAAATCGAACGACAAGCCATAATTAATAATATCTATGTCTGAATTTTTTCATATCATTACAAGGAGACAACAAGCATCAATCTAATAGAGACAAATACGGGACTAAGCAAATGGTCTCATGATTCACATGTTACTCTAAACACTATATAGATAAAATCATAGAGTAAATATTAAATTGTTGCAATTAAAATTATTAAAATTCGTGATTGATAAAAATATTTTTAAGGATTTTATTGGTTGAAAAAATAAAATAATTTAAGTTAATTAGCTATATTTATGTTCTATTTCAATTTCAATTTTATTGGTTAAAATAAAAAATTATGTTATATATTGAATAAGGTATATATTACATATGAAAATTTAATTTTATTGATTGAAAAAATAAATGATTTTATCGGTTGAAATTATATAATAAATCTATGTTTTCATTCGATATAATATTTCCTATTTTAATCAAGTTTTTTTTATAAAAAATTATAATTACTGCTTAATGAAATTACTTAAATAACTGCTTGACTTAATGGTTCAAGGATTGTGTTAATGATCTACGAAGTTAATTTTTCTTTACAATTTAAATAAAAATGATAACAAATTCAAAATTAAAAAAAAAATTATGAAAATTTACGAAATCTAATTTTGTTATAGAGTAAGAAAATGTTCGTAAGTATTTTTATTTTAGTTATTAATTTTTTTTTTCAATTATTTTTGAATTCCTTTTGTATTGTGCATTAGAATGATTTCCACTTTATTTTTGGTAAATCAAAGCTTTTGACATATTTAGTAAATATTTTTAATTTTATCTTTTACTACCTGACTTTTTTTTTTTATTATCAATTATGGCCTTTGTTTAGAGTCTAAATACATCTATCAAAGTTGTTTCTGAAGGAAAAGACAAATTTTTTAGTTATTTTTAAATATATTTTTAATTTAACGAGTGATAATGGTGTTTTGTGCTATATGACCAATCTAAGAAACATAAGAATAGATCGCAATTCTTTCCACACTAAGTTCTCCAGTCATTTGTGCTACCAAGAAGTTTTTCAAGCAGACAGAAAAAAAAAAAAAAAAAAAAAAAACAAAGAGTGAACTAAACATTTACAAAAATCCCTGTCAAAATTCTGATAGTATCTGAAAATTGCAATAATAAAGTTTCCAGGCATTAACAGGCACATCCGCCAGACTGACCCTGAGACTGTGATGTACTTCCACTTGTAGGCTTCAAATTCACATCAACCATGTCTTCTTGCTTTGTTGAAGAAAGTGTTTCCATGCCTGGTAAAGCAGCAGCAATTTTCCGGAACAAAGCCTGCAGAGAATTTCATCCATCAAGTAAAAGTTAAAACATCTAAACAGGGAAAAGGAAAGTGAATTGTAAAGAAAACTGTATCAGAATATGGAAACTCCTCCAGTAATGGATAAGAATACCGTTAACATATTAGAATTATGAATTATAGTTATAGGAAAGCTTTTAAAATTGAAAAGATGCGTCTTCATAACATATTTACTTAAAGAAATGAGTTAGTTGTACTCTTTGTTCTTCAATTTTCTGGTTTTTGCTGAAAAAATAAGTTCATTGGCCTATAAATGAAGCTACTTGGCTAATCCATTTAATTAATAGGTTAGTCCAAGCAAAAGAAAGCATGTACAGAGACAAATAGAGACATATAAATAGGGGAGGCTAAGAGATGGGAAACTTATTGTAGAAATTTGAAAAGCATTGAAATGTCATCTATAGATTACCCAAAAAAAAGTACTGCAAACAAAGGAGTCGCCAAAAGATTATGTTCAATTAAAAATTTTAATATGTACCTCCTAAATCAGGGAAGAAAGGGAGAAAAAATAAGACATGGAAAGTACAACAGGGACACGTGTCAATGCTGTGTCAGAGAAGTATCTCAAACATATATTAGCCCAAGCTAGAAGTTTGGTTCTTGGTGCTTCATAGGAAAAAACAAGGTAGATGGACCCTACACGTCTGATATTTCATTTAGTTCACAGGCTACCCTTTCTTTGCCCTCATTTTGTTTTCTTCCAGCATAGACTTTTGCTATGAGTCAAAAAGGCGCTTCGTTAGGCAGAATAACAGTTAATCTTCAACCTTACATAAACACTCAAGATCACTGTATTAAATCATATATATGTTTATGTATATGTGTGTGTAGAGAGAAAGAGAGAAAGGGAGGAGACTGAGATCATACTTTAATATTAAAACCTGCTTTTGCACTAGTTTCTATAAACATGACGTTAAGGTCACGAGCTTTAGCTTCTCCTTCTTCTATAGAGACTTGCCTGTTGATCATCCACATAAGAAAATGTCAATCTATACAGGGCACTATAAACTAAACGTCAAAATTGGTCAAATTATGGAGAACCAAAGAAGCAAAGACTTCAAATCCTTGAAATTTTTTATGCTAGAAAAATGTAGAGGCCAAAATGACCGCTGGAAAAAAAAAAAAAAAAAATTCAACTATATGCAACTGAGTTTTGGAGAAACAATATAATGCTCATGCTCATGCAAGTTTTGAAGAATCGATATAATGCGCATGCCCATGCAAAACTTTAGAACATGCACTGCACAGAGTTTCACAAATGAGCAACATTGATCAAGTTTACAAAGTAATAATTTATTTATGCCAGTAAACAATCACCTTTTCTCTACAAGGTCAGTTTTGTTCCCAACAAGGACAATGATCACATCACTGCCCCTCTCAGTGCGAACCTCTTCGATCCATTTCGAGGTGTTCAGGAAAGTTTGCCGACCTAAAACATGAATATAAATTTTATTAATATTACCAACATATAAGCATGATTCACAGACAAGTAGAAGTTCTCAAATATATAGAGGAGAAAGAAAGGGGAGAGAAAAAAAAAACTTCAATTCCAATAAGTTTAAATTGCATTAAAAGCAAACAGAACAAGTTTATGACCTTATACAATCCAACAAAAGAATCAAGGAATCAGCCAGTATATAAAGCAGCTTTACTTAGTTTTTCTAGAATGTAAATTTATTAAGGTGCACAAAATTGACTTGGAGGTAAAGTAAAATTGTTATCATAAGGTTGCATACTTGCAACATCAAACACAATGACAGCAACTGAGGAATCCCTAATGTAGCTTGGGATAAGACTCCTGAATCTTTCCTGTCCAGCTGTATCCCTGCAACCACACACATCAACGAAGGATCAGCACTTTTACAGTTGATATTTTCTTAACATTTCGAAATCATACAAAAAAAAGAATTAGCAGCAAAAATGACATCGCCAATACTCATACCTGCACACTTATGTGTACAGAAAACTACATAAGTATATGTATATGCATATAAGAGTCACAGATGCATGCTGATATGCAAATGTGTATATTCATATGGGTGGGGCTTGACTCAAGTAGCAAAGTGAAAAGAACATGCATGCCTGAACATTCTCAAGGCTAAAATCTATTTTCAGGTAGCGGATGCATATGCTTCACAAACTAGCTCTGAGTCAACTCTTCTGTGCAATATGCAGCTTATGAAATTATATCTGAATTTTGCACTTGAACATCCCCTCAGGCCAGAACACATGAAGAAGTCTATATGCATTATAGGGAAAGCTTTTCTGTTTCCATAAATTTAATAATATATTGCAGCTGAAAACTGAAGGCAGGGGTCTTTCTTATCTTTTCAATACATTCTGATAATAATATCCATTCATCAGCTCCATCATTGAAAGAGGAAAGGGAAGGGGTTCTTTCTTAAAGAACCATTGAAAGATTCTCTTTGGTCAGACACATTAGTCAATGGAAAGGGAAGCAAAGATCTAAATCTAATTTGTGACCATCTAAGGAAAGAGAAAACCCTTGATAAACAGGTCAATCCCTCCAAAACCATAAAGTAAATATTAAACTCATATACATTTTCAAGGTTTTATACAAACCTTAGCTAGTTCCCTTAGCTTCTGGTTTTGCACATACCTTGACCATATTTAAGCAATTTGTAACACTTTTTAACAATGATAGACTACCTACAAGTTTTCTATATTTTAATATTTGAACCTTTTCTCTTGTATAAACAATCGTTTCGCTTTATCTTTCTTTCCCCACCAATTATTTTTTAATTACACCTAAAAATCATCTCCATTGGATTCTTCCATTCTTTCCGTCTGTATTTCATTTGCCCCTCTCCTGCTTTTGTCTTCCACTTTTGGTGACTCATGCTTTTGAATTTGCAATTTTTTTCCCCTAGAAAATGCTTCTTTTTTTTTCCACTTGCCAAAACTGCTCCTCCATGGTAGCTAAATGTTCATTAAGGCAAATAATTCAATAGCTTCAGTTAGAATAAATTCCAAAATGGCACAACCTGTAATTTTCTAGCTATTGGTCATGGATTTCAAAGAGAGTGGATCAAACAAATGAAGACATTTCCAACACCAACAGCAGCTCCTGCACTAATTCACTTTAACATTTCCACATCACACGTGTTTTTTGAAGTTATAGAGAAGCTATTTGAAGCAAGGTATAATGCATTACTGCACATATAGGTGCCTTCTGCAGTTGAAATTTAGTTTTTTCTGCAGATGTTGTTTCTCCCCACAAGAACAGATTTCAAAAAAAAAAAAAAAATCCAACTTGAATCACAGAAATTATTAGGCCCACCAATTGCTATTCTTTGTCTCAAGTCTATGGATTTCATATTCTTAATTCAAATTTCTCTTCAATCTTTGGTAAGGTTCAGAAGATGCAAACTTGCTTTGGAGCAAATATTACCAATACAACTTCCCCCACTCTAGGCTTCCTCTTAAACCAACATGACTTCCCCAATCCTATTCTCTCTGTGTGTGCACGTTAAAAGATCAATTCCTGACACTTGCTACAACTCCTTCTGTCCTCCCTGAAGGAAACAAAAATAAAATGCACCATCACTGATGAACTAGCGTGATTTATATAAAGTCATGAATCTAACCACAATTGCAAACGAACAGTTCGATCTTCAAGGTACATGGTTTTGGACAGAAAATCAATACCAATTGTAGCCTGACATCAATATAAATGAATAAAGTTAGACAACAGCAGAAAACTTAAATATTTGGCAATCTCTTAAAGCTTCTTGTAATTCAAAAACTAAAATTGGCACCTAACTATTCAAATAAATGAATAAGATAAAACGTATGTCAACAGAGATCAAGTGCTTCTTTCTTTTCTTCCTTCTTTTCATTTTTATTTTTATCTCTTCTACATTTTCCTTTTGGATTGTGTGTTCACAGACAAGCATTGCATGCATAAATCATGAAAATATTGTCCAGACAGAAACCTTTAGATCTGTTGTCAGAGCATTCAAGATTTTTCAAAGTCTCAGAAACAGTATACACAACTAATTACGTATAAATACACATTAGGAAACAATGGATTAGTTGTACAAGAATGTAACCATCCTTGTCACTCGTGAATAAGGAAATAATCTATGCTGCACATGAAAAACCTTTAAGTCAAATTAAACGAAAAAAAAGGAAAAAGAAAACTTGATTCTATGAAAATCAAGTTATAAAACAATAGTGCTGACAACATGCTAAACTGATTGACTGAGAAGCAGTTATCTCATAAAAGTTATGTAGGATTATAAACATATAAAACAATAAATGGGAACTTTCCGATGGTTAAAGAGCTATAGTTGCGAGCAAAGAATATAAAATTTCACTATACATGTTGAAAATTCTAAATGCTCCCATTTAATAACTTCACAACCTTCTCAAGTATGCCCCAAAATAAAACACTAATTCTCCTGGCAATTCTTTTACTTGCCTTGTCCTCATTACTGTTGAGTTGTGTAATATACTTTTCATCACTGTCATTACCTATACAACAGTTCTATAACTTCCCATCAAATAATCCACATCTAATCAGGATTTTTACTACTTAGACCCATCTAACCGGAAATTTATCATCAGCAATCCTTGTATCATAGCCTCATTGTTGCTCGAAAAAAATTTATTCATTTCCAATATATTTTTCATTTGCTTGTGTCAACATCTTGTGGTTAAGTGAGAAGTATAAGTTAAATAGCCCAATAATCTCTTGAAGTGATTGAAATTAGAGCTCACGTTTGCTCTGAAAAAAAGATGCTAGCATGTCCTTTTACCTTGAACATTATAAAGTACTGTTGGCTGGAATATTTGAACATACAAACAAAGGAAGTCATTCAAAAAAACATTAGCAATGTCGACCCTTAGATCAATATCGAGGACTTCATTTCCTTACACATAGATCAATCAATTTGGTCAATTGGTTCATGAACAACTATTAGCTATGCTAACTGACGCTTGAACAATTACCTGAAGTTTAATTGTATTAACAGTGTTTTGATCACACATAAACTAGAATACAAGATTTTTTTATTTTCCTCTCTTGCCTTAAGATTTTCTCCAAAACCCAAAAAGGGTACATCAAACACAACTCAAATTTAGGAAAACAAAACACGCAGAGATATAAGCTCAAGAATCTTAACAAGCAAGATCAATAACTTCACTAATGTCTCTCAAACTTAAAACATAAACAAACTATGTGACAGCAAAAAGATGTAAAAGAGAAGTGATCTGAGTTCTTTCTTTTCTTTTCAAGTATAGTATTGAAATTTTTACCTGATAGGTGTTATCAAACTTATCATACATGAAGCGAGTGATGATACTTGTTTTGCCCACTGATTGGTCGCCTAGGAAGACCAGCTTATACTTTGCGAGAGCTGAGACAGGTGCCATTTCTCAGATCTCGCAAATCAAGCCAAAATATGTTTTTGCTTTTATGAGTATTTTTCTAATGCGTATAAAATTGGTATGAATTATGATTAGTCTGGTTTAATGTTGTTGCCTTGTTGGGCCGTTGGCTTTCAACTTCAAGGAGGGGAGTGCCACTGGTTTTCGAATATTCGCCTTTGCCAGGCATTCGGGTCGGGGTTTTTATCATTTTTTTGTAATAATATTGTTTACCCAAACTTATACACTTTGTGCCGGGGTTAAAAAATTAGTTAAACTGTAATTTCTTACTAAATCTTTTCTATTTTCCCTAAATATTGTTTTCCCTGGCAAAACAAAACCTGAATTAATATTATATGTTTATAACTAATTAAAATTTATTATTTTATTTAGCTTTTATGAATTTTAAAAAAAAAATCTAACCAATATTAATTAGGATGTTGTTAAACGACGAGTTTTTAATTAACTGACCATGTAAGTTCAATGAAAATAATATTTTACTCATTAAATTAAGTATAATTTGAAATTAGAATGCTATTATAACTAAAAATTGAAGTTTAGAGTGCTAGGAGAAGAAAGTTAAATATAGGATACTATTAAAACTACCCATAAATTTTGAGATTTTCTTAATGATTTAGCCTTGTCTATTTCAAAAAAATCAATTTACATAATTTCACATATTGCAAAGAATAGTGCACTAGTTAAAAATGAGAGAAAGTGTCATTGGTTAGAGGTAAGAAGTATGTTGTAATTTCAGTAGAGATAATTAAAGAAATACCACTTAGGCATCAAATGAGCCAATAGTCATTAGCACATGAACTAAGCATATGATTTAACAATTGTGAACATAAAGTTAAACATAGGGGACATTATGCCTCACTCAAATGCAATTAAACCACTATTAAAGGAAGAGAATAAAAAAAAAACAAGAGTTGACTTTGTTTGTCCATGACGGAAGAATATAACTTTTGGGGATAAATCGGTTGAGGAGTTTCAAGCTATAAATCCCTAATTCTCAAAAGAGAAGAATTTATTGGCATAATTCTTTTTCTTGCAACAAAGGGCTACCGTTTTGAGAGAGAGTCATAAAAAATTTGGTAAACAATCTTTTATGCCCCACTTGTATAACCCATGTTTATTTTTTTACAATTTATTTACACGATTAATCTGTCATAAAATATACTTACCATACATCAAAACTGCATGCAATTTTGCTTGAAATAGAGAGAGAAAGATAATATAAATATACATTGATAATTCAATCATATTTAATGCAATATTTTTACCTTTTCCATCAATTTTTTATTTTTTTAAAAAAGATGGTTTCTAAACAAAGTAAATGAAAGGTAATTTAGATTTTGTACTTTGACTATAATCCAAATTAATTAACTTTGTCTAGATAAATAGAGCGCCAAAAATGAAAATTTTGTCTATATAAATGAATCGAAGGGGGTAGGGGTTTCTTGTTTTGAAAGCTATATAGTTCTAAAATTTTAACCTATTTCTATACTTTATTCATTCTCAATTGATAGACACACTTTTTATTCCATAAAAATTTAGTTATTTTAAGTAAAAATTTAAATATAACTGTGTTTTTTCTATTATACTTGTTAATTGTTTAATATTGAGGATTAGCCTCTTGCTAGAATAAATTAGTATATATATATATATATATATATATATATATAGATATAGATATAACAAGAGGAATAATTGTATGTAAATAAGGATATTGGGAATTTTATATTATCTATTAGAATTTATTTAGAAATCTAATATCCTTCAACATAGGTACATATTTATATATTACTCTTTTATATATTCTACTACTGTGTATTATCAGTAGTCCCCATAATTATTTGGTCATTTATGTTCAAAAAACAATATTATCATATGATTTTGATGGATATATATATATATATATAACAAGAGGAATAATTGTATTTGGATAAGGATATTGACAATCCTATATTATCTGTTACAGTTTATTTAGAAATCTAATATCCTTCAACATAGGTACATATTTATATATTACTCCTTTATATATTCTATTATAGTGTATTATCAGTAGTCTCCCTAATTATTTGGTCATTTATGTCCAAAAGAAAATATTGTCATATATATATATATATATTCATTATTTATTATTGTACATTATTATTAGTATTGTAGGTACCTTTAGGCATGGAGCCTTCTATCCGCAAATATCACTCAAATGGTCTTTATTTAAGGAAATAAGATGACGGTTCATTTTCCTAGGAGGAACTTCAAGAGTCACTTCACTAAGTGTAAGTGACTCTTTTGTATGTCTCCTCTCCATATATAGTTATCTCCTTATCTCGTTTTCGTTACTCATACATTTCTAATCTTTAGAGCGTCTCTCTGGAAGTGTCTTTTTTCCCTCTAGTTTTTTTTTATTCGATAAGTCTTATAATCTTTGTTTTGTTTCTTGTTTGTTTTTTATGAGATCATGGATACGTCTAATGATGATGATGTTCGAGTTTTGTTTGATCAATTTGAGGACGAGAACACTGAAATAACTGAGTTTGGAGCCGATTGGGTGAAAGGTCGAAAAGAAACCATTAGGATTGTCAATGTCCCTTCAGACATCAATGAGCACGAGCTCTTAGATATATGTTCTATGTACAATGTTGCTCTGCAATACAAATTGGTTCGCCCCTCAAAGTATATGAAACAAACGAGCTTTGGATAATGATTATATAATGTTATACGAGGAGTCTTATCCATCTGGTGTTCAAATACCTTTACCCGAATTTTTAAAATCTTTCTTTAATGACTCTGAGATCACCATTAGTTAGCTCCATCCTAATGGGTAAGGCTTTTTTTATGGGATAGTAAAACTTGCTCACTGCGACTACCTTTACTGCTGGGGGGGTGTGGAAAATTTATCACCTATACAATCGAGTTAATGAAGAATACTATTTTCCTTAAGCGAAGACTGATTGCAACGTATTTAGCAAACAGTCAAAGATCTTTTCTCTAAAGAATTGGAAGCAGAAGTATTTTATTGTAAGGCATACTAGTGGGTTTGGAGTACCAAACCAGTGGTCGAATGACCCCATCCGTCACCTCCCTGCTACACCTATGTTTGAAGATAAGAGATGTGCTTTTACAGCTAGGGGATTGAGATCGGTGGATCTTAAACGAGTGATAGCTAAGGGGTATCCTATGTATTCTCTTAGAGGACTTATGAGATCAAACTCCTCCTCTTCTAATAAGCTTGTGTAAATTATATAGTTATCGTGCAATTGTACTAATACCTTTTAATTTTTTCCCTTTTTTTCTTTACTTTTTGTAGGTATGGCTCCTAAAAAGTTAGATCCTCTAAAATGTCAAAGATGGTCGAGGCTATGAAGAATCAAGCAGAAGGGGAGGGCTCAGCTAAAGGAACATCCTTGTTGATTCTTGATCCTCCGACTGTTGATATTGGTATTACTTCAGAGTCAGTCCAGGCTAAGCATGCCCATACCACTTCTTTAAGCCCATCTACTAAACCGAATAGAAAGAGGCCATGAGAGGTACGATTTTTAGTAGCTTCCCCTCCTCCTCGTGTTGGGGAGACTTCGAATGTTTGGGCCTAGTTCTTGAGAGAATACTAGCCGAGCTATAGTCTTTTGAGCAATCTACCGAGTCATGAAATGTTTAGATGATGCATTTTCCCTATGAACCAGAACCAATACTAGTGCTTGTGTAATACCTCAATTTTTAAAACTAAGAACAATACAAGAAATAATTTTCTAGCGTTCATAGTTAGTAAATAACTAAATTGTTCGATTATAATTAATCAATAATTATTAATGTTCATAAAAGAAAGTAAACTAATAAAAGAATAAGTTAGTTAAGAAAATGCAAAATTGGATTTGTATTTAATCAAATTTAATAAAGTATTTGAAAATAAAATTTTAAGTGATGTTTTGAGAATAAACAAGTTAAGGGGATTTAAGGACTTTATTTTGCAAAACTTTATTATCTTTATTTGCTAAAATAGATAAGTATATGAAAATATATACATTAGATTTTAGTAATTTAGATAAATCCTTGTTTTTGAATGGAATAAAAAAGAGTAATTATTAAATTAGTTTGAAAAATAAAATGTGATTTCTAAAAGGAAAATCAAGTTTAATTAAATAATTTTAATAAGTAGCTAAATATTTGTTTTAAAAAAAAGAAAGTAGAATAGCCAAATGATTTTGATTAAACTTAAGTAAACCAAATGACTTCGTTAATTGTTAAAGGAATACCTGAAAATATATATATATATATAAACTTCAAAGATGATAAATAAATTCATGGAAGATATAATTAAGTAGTTTAAAATATAGATTTATAACATTTAAAGGAAATAAAGAATGAGAGTAAACTAAAAATAAGAATGACAATAATTTATATATTAATAAAGGCTGGAAACTAAGAACTAAAAGTACACTGTGTAATTTATTTATAGGTTAAGATAAACCACATAAGTGGATTAGAGTTAATAAATAAGAAAGAAAGGCTAGTGTAGCCTTCAAAATCAGGTTAGTACAATACTAATTTTTTATTTTAATTAAAGTAAAATGTATTTGATTTCACCTATGTTTTTATAAAGTATTTCACTGATTAAAAAGAAATTATTAAAATTAGAAATTTATGGATTTTGAAAGAAAAATGAATTATGATTTGATATGTTATGATTTTTTTAAATGATTTTTATTATTATATTGAAAATCTATTTATATAAAAAGGAGAATGATAGCCACTTACTATTTATTATATGAGGGGTGGCTGTGATTGAATATTTTTAGCAATGTTTGTGAAATTAAACATTTCTCAATGTGATTTTGTTATTATTATATGAATGAAATGGTTTAAAAGTCTTACAGCAGCTAATAGACTTGGTTATTACGTAACATCACTTCATTTGTTGAAGTTGATATTATGATATGGTTATTATCCTACCGATATCACTTTATTTGTTGAAGTTGATATTGTGATTGATATTTTTCCCTCTTAATTAAGGTTGAGATTGTTCCCACTTTATTGAGGTTGAGATTTTGTTCCCTCCTAATTGAAGTTTAGATTATTTCCTCTTCTGTTGATATTCACATTACAGTTTGAGGTTCAAATGGCCTATGGATTGAGTCTATCTATGCTGCTAAGAGTAATCGGATATTATTGAATTTCTTGAATAGATGTTTTATTGAAATGGTATTAATACTATTCTATCATTTTTATATGAGGCACCTATTAAATTTTAAATAAAGACTTTTATTGCTATTTTTATTATCATAGTGCCTTTTTATAAAACTCTTTATTGAGTTTTAGGAGAAATTGATTTGAAAGTAAGAGTATATGAAAATAATATTTTCATATAAAATTTTAGTTGTTAATATTGGAAAGTTATGAATTTACATATCATTTTATATAATAGCACCACTAAGCAAATTTGCTTAGCGATAATGTTTTCTGTACTATCACTAGAAAGAAAAAGGGAAAAATAGGAAAGTGAGCCCTGTCGATTGTGAGAGTTCACTTCTTTAAGGGTAAACAAAATATTATTATAGTTTCTTTTGAATTATGTATGATGTATAAAAAAAAAAATCAATAGAACTGTCATGTATAACAACAGAAATGTGTATATAAAGTTCATAGTACAAGTTATGCATTTATATATGTATTATATGGTTGAACAATTATAAACAAAAAGAATAAAGTTGATCTAATATGTAACCATTTCTAATTGGGTTTAAAGGTTATTAAATCATTTATGTTTTGATAACATAATTGTTATTTTGTTAAAAATTATAATGACACAATTATTTTAATTAGATTGATAGAGAGTTATTTTCCTTTTTTATATTTAACAATATATATATTATTAAAAAGAAATTCTTTATAAAAAGTGAAAGGACTTGAATAAATTTTACACTTGTTTCGATAATTAAATTTGCTTTTCAACAAGATAAAAAGAAATGAATGAATAGTTTTTTTTTTTTTAGTCTCTTGTAGTATATTTCATAAGTTTTTATTAACCTAAGTGCTTATTAAGTATATAACAGGCGATACGTCATATCTTACAGTAGGGTAATGTGTGACAGCTTAGATGACTTGGGAGTGAGGGATCTTGCCAATCAGTGCGTCTTCTAGGTATCCTTATTGTTTGGTTCTTTTGTTTCGCCTTTTGCCTTTCTTTCCTTCCCAAGTTAAGATGTTATAGCTTCTCTTTTCAGGCGATTAACTCCATCAACTATGCTTGCATAAAGAAATTAAATGGAAAATATACCAAAGTGGAAATAAAGAAGGTGCAATAGAGGAAGCCTTTAAAATTTTAGATTCTTCCATGAAAGAGCATGAGACTCTGCTCAAGGCGAAGATTGATGCTCTGAATGCTGAGCATGTGAAACTTCTAGAGGAAGCCAAGGTCCAAGCTGAAAAGATTAAGGTTTTAGAACCTAGGAATCAAGAGTTGGAAGGCAAGCTGAAGGGATTTTAGGACCAAGAGAGCTTAATGGAGGAGGATTTAGCCAAAGCTTGCCTTAGTGTTAGGGCTAATATTTTGACTGAGCTAAAAGTTTAGAACTTGGAAAGAGATTAAAGCTTGGTTAATCAGGTGTTTCATAATGGCGACGAGGAGGAGGAAGATGAAGATGGACTAATTGGTGATGATCTTAAATTAGGGGATCCACCTTCTTCTTTACAAGCACACCAAGATCCCCCTAATCAAGATTCCTTGGTTCATTTTCAGGTGGACCAACAAATGATCCCTGAAGTCCTTTTAGGTGTTAGCATGGATCCTCCTATGGGACAAGACTCACATGTCGAGTCACTCTTGGTGGAGGAGATTGGGTAGCTCTTTAGGTAAGTGTTTGTAATAATGTCAGAATGCTTTTGTAACACCCTTCTAGTTTATTTAATGGAAAGCTCCTATTTATCTTTTTACCATACTTTGTCATTGTTCATGGTTTTAAGTGTTTACATAATTTTACTTTAAAAACTTATACTAAATTGATAAAATGCTGAACCCGAGCTAGAGGGGTGATAGCATATGGAACAAAGTACTGTCTATTGCGATTGTAGGGATGTAAGTCAAGGAGTTAGCATTGTCGAAATAGACTGCTGAGGTTCAAATTAACTGCTTAAACATGAGTTGTTTGAATCACTTATTTCAAGTTAGTGGATTCTTATGTGAAATGCTTAAGTCCAAACTAACAAACTGCTTACAATCTGAATTTATGGATTATTTAAGTCTAAACTCATTGGTTGCTTAAGTTTGAATGACAATGCATGGCAAAAGCACAAAAAGAAAGAATGTCAGAAATTCTAAGTGAAAAGTCTATAGGAAAAACTTAACACATCATGCCTAATCTTTTTTAGGCATGATGTGTTAAGTGAAAAAAACCTGAGATTTCTCTTTATTATTTCATCCTAGAACTACATTACACTTTATTTTATGGATATACAATATTCCTTCTTCAAATTTTCTAAATTCCATGTTCTGGGTTGCTTGGCTCTATGAATTTTCATGAGTTTAGACATGCTTGGTCCTAATTGTTTTGTGATCTCGTATGGGCCTTCCTAGTTCTGTTTGAGCTTGCCTATGCTTGCCGATAGTAATTTCACCCTTTCTCCATACCTTGTCCCCTTGTTTGAATTTCCTACTCTAGACTTGTCAGTTGAAATATCTTTGCATCCTTTATATGTTTGCCTTAACTTAGACTATCACCTCCCCTTTAAGTTTTTTTTGCTAAATCTAAGTTGATTTTCAAGCTTTCATTATTGTCAAGCTCTTCATGTTTGTTCATTCTGTTGCTTGGGATGCCTATCTTTACTGGAACTACTGCATCGGTTCCATATACAAAGGAAAATGGGGTTTGGCCTGTTGCTTGCTTGGGTGTTGTTCTATACGCCCAAAGCACACTATTAAGTTCCTACGCCCAATTAGCTTTTTCATCACCTAGTCTCTTTTTTAATCCTTATAGAATAATCCTATTTGACACTTTGATGAGACCGTTAGTTTAGGGATGAGCTACTGAGGTGAAGTGAAGTCCAATGTGATAGTTGTCATAGAAGGATCTAAAGGCTTCTGAATCAAACTACTTGTTGTTATCAATAATAATCTTATGGAGTATGTCATACCTGAATATCACATTATTTCTAATAAAGATGATGATCTGAGTTGGTGTTACGGTGTTGAGTGCCCAATTAGCTTTTTCACCATCTAGTCTCTTTTTTAATCCTTATAGAATAATCCCATTTGACATTTGGGTGAGACCATTAGTTTGGGGATGAGCTACTGAGGTGAAGTGAAGTCCAATGTGCTAGTTCTCACAGAGGGATCTAAAGGCTCCTAAATCAAACTGCTTGTCGTTATCAATAATAATATTATGGAGTATGTCATACCCGAATATCACATTATTTCTAATAAAGCTGATGATTTGAGTTGGCATTATGGTGTTGAGTGCCTCGACCTCGACCCACTTAGAGAAATGATCAAGGCCGCCACTACGAACTTTCTTTGTTCGGTCCTCACAGGAAAGGTTCCTAGGATATCTACTCCTCATTGGACAAAAGGTCAAGCCTAGTCTAGCGATTGTAGTTCAGAAGAAGGTTTTCTCGATACACACTCATACTTTGGGTATGTAAGCCAGTGGTGGACATATTGGCAAATGTCTTTTTTTATCATCGGCCAGTAATATCGTAAGAGCAATATCTTTATAATCATTGTGTTCGCACTTTAATAGGCTCCATAGACCCCTTCATGAGTTTCCCTTATGACATAGTTAGACTCTTCTTTAATTAGGC
The DNA here is from genome assembly GCA_947857235.1 of Jatropha podagrica. NCBI lineage: Eukaryota > Viridiplantae > Streptophyta > Magnoliopsida > Malpighiales > Euphorbiaceae > Jatropha > Jatropha podagrica. The sequence continues at coordinate 45,987 of CANUEP010091035.1, forward strand.
ATTTCGCCCAATGGTGTGTTTTTGACCTCTTGTACAATTCTCCATCTTTAAGTGCATGTTGGCAACCTTTCTAAGTTTGATGGCCTCTTGCCTATTGTTAGGACTGATGTCATTCTGTATGAAATCAATATTGCGCTCATCCAATTATTTCCGAGCCGAGATATGAGGATTTCACTTTATTCATAGCTCGTTAGGCTCTACTATTCTAACATTACTGCTTTGGACAATTCTTCTTTTTTTTATGTTATGGTTTTGGCTAAGGCATCTACTTCTTTGATGTTTGTCCAATCAATCCAAGTGATTTGCTAATGTCCTCTTCATCCTCTAGTTTAATTAAAAGTGACAAAGCTAGGGTGTAGTATCTGGTTAAGTTCGCCTCTTTTGTGGCGAAGGATCCTATTATCTTGTTCACTACTAATTGTGAGTCTAGGAAGATATGAATGATAGGTGTCACGATCTAAAATCGTGGGTCGGACCGACACTAGGACCTGGATAAACTTAAGGCCCCGAGGCCTGTAGTAAGTCTAAATTGTAAAATCCATACACGAGTCTACCTGTCCTCTAATAATAGTGAGCCCATATTAATATTACCTGTATGAGTCCAGTATCCATATAACTTCGACCCAATAATAAATATCTCAATTAACTACATACGACCGGCCCAATAAATCTCAATCATATTATGGATACTAGCTTCACACACATCCAAATAAATAATTAAGATAGTTATGATTCCATAAAATAGCTCACTCATAATATTACATGATTGAAATATAAATCCTATGACTGCGGAGTTCAATATATCTGAAAATGGAGAAACCTCTTAAAGTATCAATACATTGACTAATTAACAGTGTAAGTTCAAAATATACTTTTGAAACCCTACGGAGGAGATTACAGAGCTTTATCATCCTTATGAGAATCTTTTACTTCCTGAAAAGTTGGGTAAGAGGAAGGAGGTGAGTTACACAACTTAGTGAATAATAAATAATGCATGATTAGAGAATCACGCAAAATGCATCTCTAGTCACTGAATTGATCACATTGTCAGTCATGCATATGACACAGTATCAGCATTCACAATTATTTCATCTTCAATAAATCAATCACATGAAAATTAGTCTGTGGCATCACCGAAATCCCCGATGAGCCATCCTCCTATGTGGCTCATCCTCTCATATGTGTGCACCAGCGAGTCGATCCCCATACATGGTCGACCGATCCAATTCTCGCTTGACCAACCCTCTCATTGTTTTTTTATACTCTCTTCTCTTTTCATACCATCAAGAGGCCACCTTGTGGTTATCCGTATCATATCAATATATCATCAGATGCATATGGGGGCACCGATCTCCCCATACATGGCCGATAGTATCAAAGACCGTCCTTACAAACCTATGGTGACCCACATCATTCTAATTTCACACAATCAAGGCAATTCATATCACAACACATTTAATCAATAATTCATCCAATTGAAATTCATCAGATCAATAATTAATATGTAGTTTTAATTATACGATAATCAAATAATAAATATAATAGAATTTGTTAGCGATATATATCAATAAAATTATGATGACAAAACTATGATGATATGAAAATGCATATCATGTACCATTTATTATTACTCACAGTGATAATAGGATATTCAAATCCTAGTTCTGATTCTGGTTTGGAGGAGCAGTAGATGAGCTCAGACGATCTGAGAATTTAAAAATATAGAAAGAATTCATCAAATAACTGTTCAATGTGAAATAAAAAATAGAGAATTAATCCAACAAATTACATATTTTCCTCTTTGCTAAGACTAATCTAAACTCTGCACTAGACAATCAAGTTAATTCATTATTATTCAATGTTCCCTTATTCATAAGTTTAGAAAATGGTTCCTATTTCATCATCTACCACTATTATAGTAGATTATTTTTACTTTCCATTCACCACATTAAAATTCAAATAGAACAAAAATTAACAAAAGCATTACAATTCATATTCTATTTAATATACCATTCTAATCCTTAATTTATTTCTATAACATTAATTTAAAGACGGTTACGCTGGATTTAAAAGACAAGGAAGAAATACTTCAAGACGTGACAAGAATAATTTCACAGTTATCTAAACCACATGATCATATGTTTTGATACCAACTTTGTCACGACCCAAAACCGTGGGCGGGACCGGCACTAGGACCTGGGTAAGCTTAAGGCCATAGTTTTAGGTTGTGACACTAGGAACATGTACCTCATGAGCCACTTTCTGTCCTATGATTAAGCCCTCATATTCAGCAACATTATTGGTTATACTAAATTTTAGATGAACTGTATATTGTATCTTTAGCTTGTCGGGCCCTTATAATATGATGCTTGCGACTGCATATGAACTTCCTAGGGGCCCATAAGTGTATAACTGTCAAGCTAGGTTGTTTGGATTTCTTACATTGATTTCTAGTTCGCCCACTCCTTGTTCCTTGGATAACTTAACTGCAAAATCTACTAGCACTTGTGCTTCCATGGCGGTGCGAGGCGTGTATCTAATGATGAACTTCCTAGGGGCCCATTAGTGTATAATTGTCAAGCTAGGTTGTTTGGATTTCTTACGTTGATTTCTAGTTCGCCCACTCCTTGTTCCTTGGAGAACTTAGCTACAAAATCTACTGGCACTTATGCTTTCATGGCGGTGCGAGGCGTGTATCTAATGGCTAATTTTCCCAATCTAATTGACCAATCTACTAACCTCCCTTAGGTCTCTCCTTGGTACAAGACTTTTTTCAAAGGATGGTTAGTTCTAACAAATATAATGTGAGATTGAAAATAATTATATAACCTGTTTGCTGAAGTGAGGACAACAAATGCAAGCTTCTCAATGTTAGGGTATCTTAGCATGGCTCCTTAGAGGACTCTGGTAGTGTAATAAATAGGATATTGCTCTCTATCTTCTTCTCTGATTAGGATCAATGCTATTGTACTTTCAGTAGCGGCTAGATATAAGTATAAAAGTTCATCCTTCTTGGCTTACTCAAGAGAGGAGTTGAGGAAAGAAACCCCATTTGGCTAAACAAGAGATAAAATGTCCCAAGGTTGTGATTCGTCCATTTAGTTGTTGAACTTCATGAATATTGGTTGGCGCTTTCATCTCCAAGATCGCCTTGATATTTTCAAGATTCACCTCGATCCCTCATTGTGAAATCATGAATCTTAAAACTTATCTGTTTTAATCCCGAATGTTCACTTATTTGGATTTAGCTTCATATTAAATTTGTTTAAGATTTCAAATGTTTTTTTAAATCATTAGGATGATTCGAGGGTCGAGTACTTTTGATAATCATGTCATCTACATACATTTCCACTGTCTTCTTTATATGAGGCTGGAACATGCCATCGACTAGTCTTTGGTACGTAACTCTTGCATTTTTTTAATCAAAGGACATTAATTGGTAATAATAAACTCCCCTATTTTTTATGAAGCTTGTCTTTTCTTTATCTAATTCATTCACTCCTATTTGATGGTATCCGACAGTCGCATTACAAAGTTGTATCCCTCATAATCAGTTTTTGAATGTACTGGTTGATCAATAGTAGGCAAAGGATAAGGATCTTTAAGGCATGCCTTGTTTAGATCGATAAAATGCACACACAATCTCCACTTTTCATTGGACTTTAGTAGCAAGACCACATTCACCAAACATTCGAGGTAATGCACTTCCCTTATAAATCTTGCCTACAATAGCTTGTCCATTTCAGTTGCTATGGTTTGATGTCTTTCGGGCCCATGACTTTATTTCTTTTGTTTGATGGGCTTGTGATTTCGGTTGATGCTAAGTTTATGAGATATGGTCTATCGTAGTCCAGGTGAAACTGCTGGAATTGTCTTTCAGAACCTCTTTTATACTATTTTGTATCTCTAACGAGAGCTTGACACCCATTAGATGTCTCCCTGGCTCCACCTTCCCATTTGGTGAGTTCATCCATGGGTGTTGGACTTAACTTAGAGTTTTTTCTAGGTATGTCAAAATGTTGGTGTTCATCTTATATTGTGTATTCTTTCTCATCTAACATCCACATTATAGTTAAGCCAAGGGGTATCCCTTTAACTGCCTTCATGCATGCTTCCTTCTACCTTCTGATTTTTCCTCAAAGCAACAACCTCATTATTATCAGAGTAAAATTTTAGAGTTAAATACCTTATGCACGAAACTGTCTCTAATTATTATAAGGCAGGTTTGCCTAGTATAACATTCAATGAGAAGTGAAGGTCCACCATTATGAATTCTATTTTATGCCTTTTTGAGACACCTTTTGCTCTAAGCTCTAGAGTTATATCTATGGATCTAACTACCGAGACTGGTTCTCTAACTAGTCTGACTAGAGAGGTTTGACAGGCTTCAGTTTTATCTGGTCTAACTTTGGCTTTGAAAACCTCCATAGTTAATAAGTTAACTGCACCACCATCATCTACTAGGATGCTTTTCACTGAGAAGTTTTCTAAAATTCACTATATTACTAAGGCATTGTTGTTTAGGATATGTACATGCTCGCCATCTGCCTTTGAAGATGAGATTGGTGGTATTGTGATCAATTTTGGTTAGGGTAAGATGGAGTAAACTTTTGTAGCCCTTCTCTTCCTTGTTGATGTGTTATCTCTCATGTGGAGCCACCAAATATTGTGTGAATTGGCCTAAAATATTGCACTGTAACCTATTTTTCTTTCCTCTCGACTTGTTGCATCAATAAAAATATATAAAATAAAACATAACGAAATAAGGAAAGTATTTTATTGATTATGTAATAATAGCTAGAGAAAGATATTTAATCCTATTTTGTAAAAATTTTGTATGTGTAATGATAGCTACAACAGTTCACTAATAAATTGAATACATCAAAACTTAGAGCAAAGACTTTCACATGTTATGCAAGTATTAATTTTTCCATTCCAATTAATACAGTGAAATATAGAGAAAATTCAAATCAACTTTTATTATTCTTAATCAAATTAAGTTAGTTTCACATTAACAAATTAAATTATTATAATCGGTTGGATAAAAAAAAGCTTGGATGAAAAATTCGGATTATTATTATTATTATTTAATTTGTTGAATACAGTGTTTCATCAAGTAATGAGTATATAAATCAATAAATTTATAACTCTAAACACAAATAAAGATATGTAAAAAATAATAAATTTTAAGAAATATAAATAAAAACTATTTTATTAATTAAAAAAATAGAGAGAGTTAATACTTACCGCAAGAAAAAGACATGATTACGAATTTAATAATTTCAAATTAGTAAAAACTTGAAGTATTAATTATTGATAGTCAAAAACAATAAATTCTTAATAGTGAAAAATAATTAAAACTATACATATATAGTGGTATTATAAAACAAATTCTTAATGAAAATGGTATTAAATTATAAATTTTTAATTAAAATGAAATGAAATTTATAATAATAATAATGATAATAATAATAATAATAATAATAATAATAATAATAATAATAATAATAATAATAATAATAATAATAATAATATTAGATTAAAATTATAATATTAATAATTAGAATAGAAAATAAAAACGGTATGGAATGCCAACATTAGCTAGGATTCAATAAATTTAAATACACTAGTTTTTTAGAACGTGCATTGCATGTAAATTTCCGTTATTTGTACTCGTTACATAATTTTTTTTTATTTATTTCAAAAATTTATTATATGTATCAACTATACTGAAATTAACATTATATCTATAAAATAAATTAAAAGACATTATAAAACTATTCATAGACATTATATATTTAATTAAAATATTACAACAATCAATCACTAATATTGTATAAAATATTTGAAATAAATATCATTTTTACTTGTTAACAGTTTGAATATCTTCAATATCACCACAAGTGTAATATCGTAACGATGGCTAAAAAAGATATGTAATCATATGCTGTAAAAATAATAGTACAAAAAATATAATAATAAGGATTACTAAATTCAATTTTATAGTAAATTCTAATTTCTCCAACTTTTGTTAAAAGCAATGTTGAGATTATTTGATTGAAGGATTAGGTATTATGTAACTAGATTAGGTATTGTGTGATTTTTGTGCATGACCGCTGGTATAATTATTTTATTTATGATTTATTATATCATAATGCATAGCATCAAAAAGTCCGAGTGTTTTCTAGAGTTCGAGTCAGCAGATAGAAAGACTCAGGTCTATCTTGGTCTCATAAGGTGGGAAGAAAAATATTTTGTGTGTACTTTCTAATTTATAATTTTAAAAAGAAATAAATAGATATAAAGATACTAAATTATAATAAATATAAATAACAACTATTCTAATTTATTTATAAATGGAGAGAGTTAATACTTACCACATGAATAAAATATGATCGCAAACTTAATAATTTCAATTCATAATAGCAAAAGCAATAAATTATTGATAGCGAAAAATAATTAAAACTAAACATTTATATATAGTGATTGGATAGAACAAATTCCTAATTAGAATCGTATTAAAGAATAAATTTTTAATTAGAATAGAATTAGATTAAAATTATAATAATAATTAAAATATAAAAATAAACACAATGTGATTCCAATTTAACTATTAAAATTAAATTATTCTTAATAATATTTTTTATCAATTAAAATACATATGGACATTTTGGGCACCAAATGCTCCCCTCATTCTTACTTTTATATATATTATAGATAATTAATATTTATTAAATTATATATCTAATCATAATAGAATTAAAAATTTACTAATGAAAATGAGATTAAATTATCTTTATTGTAAATAAAATATCAATAAAATTAAAAATTATCTTATAGCAATAAGACTAAATTATCCTTAATAATTTTTTTTTATCAATTATAGTTCATAGAAACATTTTGGGATATATTCTCCATTCCTACTTTATATAATATATATATATATTAGGATCTGTAGAAACTAGTCTTAGTGAAGGTCCAATATCATTTGAAGTTTATCCAGACATGATTATATCATTAAATGACTTAAATATTTTGGAAAGTATGGTCCTAGAAATTAAAACTCATAATTATAAAATGAAACAAGGATAAATTCCTATAGCTTTAATATATAAAATTCATTATAAGGCAATGAATTCAGCTTTTGGTACTAAATATAAATTACAACCAAAATTAGGAGAGACTAAATTTCTACAAACAGATTTAACTAAAACTAATACAGTGATACCTAAAACTATTCAATGGAAGGATATAACATTGCCAGAGGAATGGGTATTAGAAGGAATTGTACCCCCTCCAGTGCAAGAGAAAATTAAACCAAATGTAAATTTACAAAAAATTGAACAATATGAAGATGGTAAAGTAACATTAAAATTTAATAGAAGTCAAAGCTCTAGGTATACATGATCAACATCTTCTGTAACAACAGAAGGAATAGCAGATTTACCTTCAGTAATATATGCTAAATATAAAGATTCTGAACCTAAGCCAATTATTCAAACTTTTGTAAAACCTAGACATTCAACTTCTGATTTAATAGACAATAAAATGAAAGGGGTAGATTATAGTTCATCTGTCCCTCAAGCAATATATAATTCAATTGAAAACTATGTAAATCAGCAATCTGATCTGGCTAATTCATCACCTGAATCACCATCAGCTTCAGCTATAACTGAAAATATAAGTGAGATAAATAGAGAATTAAATGTGTTAAATAAACAAGAAATTGAAAAGAATTTAATAAAAGAAATAACAAAAACAAAAAATTTAATGAAATTAAATAAAATATTAAAAACTCATAAGTTTGAAGATTTAAAGCAAGAATATTTAGATTATAAATTAAAAAATCAAACTCAAATTAAATTCTTTGATTGGTTTAAATTAACTAAAAATAAAAGTATAAACCCAATAACTATTAGGAATAAAATACCAGAATGGATAGTAAATGATAGAATCATACAAAGTGATTTTCCACCTAAAACCATTAGTAAGATAAAATACCAAGATAATGAAATTATTTGTGCATCATATAAAGTAGCTAGAGAAAATAATACAGATAAAAAAATAATAGAATAAAATAATTTTAGTAATACAAGTTTAATCTGTTTAAATACACAATTAAAAAAGATAGAAAATTTATTAGAAGAAAAAGAGGTAAAAATTAAGGGTAAAGAGAAAGTACAATCTCATATTTTTAAGCCATACCAACTATCTAGTTCCAGTCAAAAGGAATTAAAGGGAAGTTTTTTAGAAAATCTAAAAGATCAACTTAGTAAAATAGAATCAAGCTCACAGTCTAGTAGAAATGTAACACAAGAAACACCTCAATAAAGAAATATAAATATAATAGAGGAAGAATCTGATATTAGTATAAGTGAATCTGAAAATGATAAACAATTTGAGATAAATCCTATATCACATAGAGAAATAGTAGTAAGTGGAGCACCAGACTTAGGATTAATAGAACAACCAAATAGTATATCCTAATTTAAATATAATGCTAATACAATCTATGAATGGAATATAGATGGTTTATCTGAGTATAGTATTTTAAGTCTATTACAGCAAATGACTTTGGCAGCCAATGCATATAAAACCCAGTCATTAGCTTCAGATAGAGCCATAGCAGAAACCATTATAGAAGGTTTCACAGGACAACTTAAAGGTTGGGGGGATTATCACCTAACTGACCAACAACATTTAGGTATATTAAACTCTTTGCAAGTAGATAGTGAAGGTGATCCTATAATGGATGAAAATGGTGACACCATTCAAGATGCTGTGTCTACGTTAATTCTGACAATTTCATTACACTTTATAGGAGATCCATCATTATTAAAAGATAAAAATGCAGAGTTATTAAGTAATCTAAAATGCAAAAAATTAAGTGATTTTCAGTATTATAAAACTACATTTTTAACTAGATTAATGTTAAGGGAAGATTCAAACCAGGCCTTCTGGAAAGAGAAGTTCTTAGCAGGACTTCTATTTTTCTTGGAAGAGAAGGTTAGGAATTATATAAAATAATAGTATGAAAATCCAATCCCCTATAATAATTTAACATATGGTCAATTAGTAAGTATATATATTATAGATATATATATAGATTATAATCTATATATTATAGATTTATCAATTTTTTTCGTGTCTCTAATTCTCACATAGGGAAAAAAAAAAAAATCTCAGTCAACTTAATCCTTTGTTCTGGGTTTTGATCAATTTTTCTCTTTATGGATTTCTACTTAATTGTTTGTGCATTAAAAATCTGTCTTCCTTATTGATTTTTTAGTTTATTAATCTCTCCATTGAAGAAATCCTATCGAGAACAAAACATCACCCCCTATTTCTCCAGCTCGGAGACATCTACGGTAAACCCACCTGTCCTAGAAACGGATGATGGTCCTGAATCAATGATATTGTCCAATCAGTTGCAATCGCGGGCAATCCCTGCTGCTGCTGTGACTCCGTTTTTTAACATGGCTGCAAGACCCATTTCTAGTTTTGTCTCTGTTATCAACCTGGTGTCCAATTGCGAGTTGGCATTGGCGTTGGCGTTGGTGTTGGTGTTAGTGTTTCAAATTCAATTGGATTATGTGGGTCTTCTTCTCGAACGGGTTGAATGAGTTCCAGTTTCAATGAGTTCCAAATGGTAGTAATGATGTTTCAAATTCAATAGGAGTTTTAGTTTTTCATTCTCTTCTGTACTGTGCATACGAGGATATGAATATGAGCAAGAATAGGTTTAATTTTTTTTTCTCTGTTCTTTTTTGTTTTTACGGTGATGGTGGGAGTGGTTAGGTTAATAGGGTTGGCAGTTTTTGTGATGATGGCATTACAATTGACATATTATTTGCCATGTCAATATTTTTATACATATCTTTAATTTTTCACTTCCACATATTTATATAAATTTTATTTATATTTTCGACTTGCTATGTAAACGATAGAGACTTGATTGAAAAATTATAATAGATTTAAATACTCGATTGAAAATTTTTTCGTTGAAACACTAAAATATAAGTTTTTTAAGTGTTTATACACTAAATTTATAATTAATCATTTAATTTTTTTAATAAAAAAACAAAAATATATGAAAAAAAAAGAAAATATATTAAAATAAAAAATATAGTACCAAAGCAAACTCAAACACTCAAATGGGCCAACCCAACAAAGCCTCATTTTTGTTGGAGAAGAAGCCATACAATGCGCACCCAAATACAAAGAGAAACATAAGGGTTTAGCGCCAGGGTTTGCCTTTTCTCTCTCTAATTTTTTTACGGTTTAGTTCTTCAATCGACGAATGAGAGTTTTTTCCAGTGTAATCCAAGGCATATCCAGGTTCTACGTGCCCATTTCTTTGTAAGAACTCAAAACCTTAACATATCTTTTTTCTATTTATTCACTTTCTCAACAATTTAGCTTTGAATTTGTACTGCCAAATAGCTTGCTTGAAGTGGGTTTTTATTGGTTTTCTGCCATATTTTTGTTGTTTCTTTCGTTTCTTTATACTATTTGCTTTTGAACTGCCTTTCGATTATAGATAGAAATGACTTGAAAAGCCCCTTAGTTGATTTTATCAGCTCCAGATGCATCGTTGCCTCGCCGTATTCACCCACAAGATTCTAATTAACTCCAACCTTATCACCACTACCACCACCAGTACCTTTTTGTACTCTCAATCTAATCCCTTGAAGCCTAGGATTAATGGGTTTGCTCTATTTCGCTCACTTTCATTTACTCCAATGCACCGGCGTGCACCGGATCCGGATGATCCGGCCACCTTGATAAAGGAAGATGGTGTCTCAGTTTGCTCCCACATGTGGATTGAGAATTTCCGTGAACCTGATAGGATAGTGAATAATTTGACCTCTTATATCCGTCGCTTCGAATTGTGGGTTTTGGCCTACCAAAAAGTTTGTGCTGATGAGATGGGGGCATATATGCCCCGTAGTGCAATAGAAAGGTCTGCATTGGAGGATTTATTAGCACTTAGAAATGCAGTTCTTGATGATAGATTTAAATGGGGTGCAAGGCTGCAGTTTTTTATAAAGTCTCCAAGGGATAAGACAGATTATGAGTCTTTGTCAAAGAGAAAGATTAAGGCTATTTTGACAACCACACAACCAGCTCCATTTCAGGATAAGATTGTTCAGGAGGTTTTGCTTTTGATCCTAGAGCCAGTATATGAAGCAAGATTTTCACAAAAGTCATTTGCATTTAGGCCTGGTAGGAATGCACATACAACATTAAGGGTGATTAGGAGGAATTTTGCTGGGTACTTATGGTATATAAAGGGAGATTTAAGTACAGTTTTGGATGGCATGAAGACAGGGTTGGTGATAAGTGCTTTGATGAGGGATGTGAGGGACAAAAAGGTGATTGATTTGGTAAAGGCAGCTTTGACTACGCCAGTGATCACGAATCGTGTGGAAGAGCCAAAGAAGAAGAAAAAGAGAAAGTATCAGAAAAAGAGGGTGTTGGCAGAAGATGAACCAAAGCCAGATCCATATTGGTTAGAGACCTTTTTTGGTTTTGCACCTGAGGAGGCAGAGAAGGTTCCTTCTTGGGGGCATTGTGGGATTCTTAGTCCCCTTTTAGCTAATGTTTGCCTCGATGAATTGGATCGATGGATGGAGGGTAAGATTAAGGAGTTCTACCGTCCTTCAAAGACTGATGTCATATGGAATAGTCCAGAAGGGGAAGAAGAACAGGGAAATACATCTTGGCCGGAATTCGTGCCTACAAGTGGACCAGACAAGACACGGAAAATGGATTATATAAGATATGGGGGTCATATTTTGATTGGTGTTCGGGGACCTAGGGCAGATGCAGCTACATTGAGAAAGCAATTGATTGAGTTTGTTGATCAAAAATACTTGCTCAAGCTTGACAATGAGTGCCTCCCCATTGAACATATAACTAAGGGTATAATATTTCTTGACCATGTTTTGTGCCGAAGAGTTGTGTATCCAACCCTTCGGTACACTGCCACAGGTGGGAAGATCATCAGTGAAAAGGGCGTTGGTACCCTTTTGTCAGTCACAGCAAGCTTGAAACAGTGCATTAGGCAATTCAGGAAGTTGAGCTTTCTAAAGGGAGATAGAGATCCAGATCCACAACCTTGCTTTAGAATGTTCCATGCTACTCAAGCTCACACGAACGCGCAAATGAACAAGTTTTTATCAACAATGGCTGAGTGGTATAGGTATGCTGACAATCGGAAGAAAATTGTGAACTTCTGTTCGTACATTGTAAGAGGTTCACTTGCAAAACTTTATGCTGCAAAATACAAGCTTCGTTCACGTGCAAAGGTATATAAGATTGGCGCTCGGAATCTGAGTCGTCCTTTGAAGGAGAAGAAAGGATCATCACCTGAGTACCACAACTTGCTAAGAATGGGCCTTGCTGAGTCAATCGATGGGCTTCAATATACCAGGATGTCTCTTGTGCCTGAGACTGACTACACCCCATTTCCAAATAATTGGAGACCTGATCATGAGAAATCATTACTTGAATATATAAGGTTGGAGGATCCAAAAACACTGGAAGAGCAACAATATTGCATTAGGGAACTGGGTCTGGTTTCACCTCAAGACTACATTTCCATGCTTGTTTGGAACTACAAGAGAAATGCTATAGCGATGGATCAGCTTTCCCTTGTAAAAAGTTGTAACACAGAAAAGGAGCGGCAGTTATTGCTGAGCGGTAATTATGAGAACCATGCTCTGAAAAGCCAAGAAGATGAGGAACATGAAGAAGGGTTTCATGTGGCAGAAATGTAAGATGATTTGTACTCTGCTTGAAAGGCAAAGTGTCTTGTAAGTGTGCTTCATACTGTTTAGACGAAGCTAAGCAGAATGGTATTTTTTGCAATTAGTTAAAACTGCAGACCTTGTATAAATTCAAATATATTTATTCAACTTTAATATCAGAAGATGCAACTGAATTGGCTTTTCCTGCACATTGTTTGACAATGTGTTTGGCATTGTTGCCTGCATGTTTATGCTTTCATTTATTTACTTGTTATTACTAATATTCTAACTGCGAGAGTTATTCATAACTCTCAGTTATGATAGTTATGAACATGCAGCTAATCACTTTTACTGCTTCAATATTTTTTGAAAATCTTTCAGAATCTGAATCGTTACATATAAAACTGTAGATGTTTTGATTGTACTCTTACCTAAATTTGATATTTGAACTGAAGATAGACAAAATCAACATTTCACGTTTAGCATTATATTAGTGCTTTAATTGTTCTTTTTCAGTTCAATCTGGTTTTCAAACACTGTGCCTCCTGCACTGGTAGGCTTCAAGCTCATGCAGGCACTATGTACCCTGGCCTGGATGGTCAAACGCCATGCAGAGCCTGTGGAATGCTTTTCTTACTTTTCATGTTTATCATAAGATATCAGTGCTTTAATTGTTCTTTTTCAGTGGAGTCATGGTTATCGAAGGCATGCCTTATGCGCTGGTTGGCTTCACGCTCATGCAGGCTCCCAGGCACTACCTGTGGAATACTTTTCTTGCTTCTCATTTATTGTTTTTATCATTGGGTTTTGTGTTCTATTTCTCTGTGATTTGGTTTTAACCGTAGAAAGGCACTTATTTTACTTTTTCATATTTCTTCAGGTTAAAATGATATTATTTTCTATATATCATGTTATTGATAATTTCTTAAGCTGTTCAAGATAAGTGATTTTTTTTTTCTCCTAACTGATCCATATCATGAAGACAAACTGATTTAACATCTTCAATGTGCTATTTGAGTGACCCGCCAAAAGTTTCTCACCAGTTATCACCTCTTAAGAAGAATTTTTGAGCTCAGGTTACAGAAATCCCCAATCTAATAAGCTAGTGTTTCAGCCAAAATCAGAGGGGTACTGATAGTCATAAACCATATCCTCACGTTGCTTGTAAACAATTTTTTTTATATATATTTTATAATTTTTATGCATTCTTCATGAAAACAGGTTTGGGCAGATATGAAGTTGGCATCCTGTATGGAAATACTGGTAGACCTCTTTCTTTGGTAATGTGCTAACTTTCCAAAAGTAAAAATTAATAAAATGAGGTTTGTTTTATTTTATATTATCCCTCCCTTCTGAAAATGTTACATACAAACTGACAAATGAAAATATTCATTCCTCAAGCGTATTGCATAAAAATGGCATTGTTGCCGTTGGGCTACAAACTATGCCTGTTTTATTAATTCCATTCATTATTATTAAACTACTATTGTTGCCAAGCATTCTTTGCAAGCATGCATTCTTTCCCCTTTATATTTTCTGTTCATTGCTAAAGGGTAATTTTCTGCTTCCAAGGAATTACAAGCAAGCTGGATCAGCCACACTTGTAGAAAGTTCAGGTGGCTTGGGTTAGTAGTAGATTTTGATGGTCTATGTTGCACGGAAATGGAAATATGAAAACGGATACAGGGAAACGGTATTTTTAAAAATATAAGAAACAATATATGAGGAAATACATAAATATGAAAAATATAAATTATTATGAACCTTTAAATATTTTCAACAATAAGTTAAGTCGAATCAATATTTAATCATATCCAAGCAAATTACAAGTTTCATACTCATAAAAAATGAATGTTTTATGAATTTGTATTTATTTATGCATTTATTTTAGTTAGAGAAATGAGTTTTTGAGATTTTCCAATTTACGAAACGTATTTAGAGAGGGAAGATTGTTTCTAAATTATTTAATTTACAGAAACAGCTGGAAATGTTTTGAAGAGTTTCTAAAAAACGTTTCTGAAATGCAGAAACGGCATCCAAAGGAAGTTTCCGTGCAATATAGTTGATGGTTGTTTTGTATGGGAGTTCTTGATTTTTCAATAAACACTTCGTCTTTCCTGTTTTTCTTTACTTCACGAATCAATGCTTCTGGGCTGAAGATGTCGGTTACCATTCTCATTGGACCAAACTATGTTAACCAAGATTGACAGCCAAGACCTCAAGAAACTTTAGGGTAAATTGCTGCTCACAAGTCACAATTCTTTTTTACATTAGCTTGTTAATGTATTAAAAAAATGGACTGGTCAAAACAGCAATGCAATAACATATCAACACATCAATTTTATTGTTGACATTATGCATGTCTAAGTCCTAATTATCCACTCATTAGCACCTTTTGAAGACTTGAAAGTCATGCCAAAACAGCTACTTGACTGTATAAATCTACTATGTAGCTAGCCAAGTTAGACCAGTTGACAATATTATTAGATCATAGTGCAAATGAATGGCTATGATCCTCTGAATCTCCGTATGCTATTCTACTCAGACACTTCAGAGCAACTTGCATTTAATCTTTAGAGAAACTGGACTTTTTTTTGCTTCATGGAAAGATTAATTATTGAGTTTGCTATCAAACTGGATTGGTCAACCAGTCAGAAGATAAAATATTTTGACTAAGAGAGAAAAAAACTGAAGGGTCTATATTGCTTGTTTAGGATATTTCCTTTTTGAAAACGGAAATTTCATACATTTGCTTATAAGCGCAAGAAGAAAGGTAACACCCATTTCTTTCAGATAATTTTACCAATCTGAATCTTCATGGATGGTGTTCAAGAACTGCAACCAGATATGACAGGTTCTGTCACCAACCATATTTTCTAGTAAATAGAATACATGCTTTTTATTCTTTTTGCTATTAGTTTTTATCTAACCTGTGGAGAATTTTGTCCAAAGCAATTCCTGTTAGTCTGAAGGTCCATTCTGTTTTCCTGTTCCTATGTTATTGCTTTGTTATCTCTACCTTTGATTACTAAACAATATGGAGTATATCATATAATTAATCTGCTAATCTTAATTAATATGATTTTTTAGACATTTTCTGGAAGTAGCAAAGGATAGGCATTATGATATTTAATGCAATTCTTATAAGATTCCAATCATAATTTTCTTTAGTTCTTATGATCCGATCATGATATTATGTTTGGTGGTTTTCAGCTGTTTATGATGGAGAGACACCAGACTCGAATAAAGGCCATCTCTTTTCTGTTAACAATAAACTGCAGCTTCCTAAACTCGTACATCATAAATGGTGGTTACGTGTGACTTGCTATACCCTCTTTCTTCTCGCAGGCCAATCTGCTGCAACTCTTTTAGGAAGGCTATACTATGACAAAGGTGGCAATAGCAAATGGATGGCAACATTTGTTCAATCTGCTGGCTTCCCAATTCTACTTCCCCTTCTTTTCTTCGTCTCCCCTTCTGCCAATTCTTCTTTAGCAACTAAACCAAAATTATCCACATTTTCGCTTCTTTATCTCGCCTTTGGCATACTCTTAACAGGTGACAATTTGATGTACTCATATGGACTCCTCTACCTCCCTGTATCCACTTATTCGCTGTTGTGCGCAACCCAGTTGGCCTTTAATGCAGCTTTCTCATTCTTTCTTAATGCACAAAAGTTCACTGCTTTAATATTCAATTCTCTAGTCCTTCTCACTACCTCAGCATCCCTTCTCGCAGTTAATGCTGATTCAGAGAACCCTTCAGGGATTCCTAAAAGCAAGTATGCAATTGGATTTATATGCACACTTGGTGCATCCTCAATATACTCTTTATACCTTTCTTTAGTGCAACTATCTTTTGAGAAGGTCATAAAGAGTGAAACCTTCTCTGCTGTATTGGATATGCAAATATATCCATCATTTGTTGCAACTTGTGGATGCTTAGTGGGGCTTTTCGCAAGCGGAGAATGGAGAAGTTTGAAAAATGAAATGCACATGTATGTAGAGGGGAGAGTATCCTATTTGATGACACTAATTTGGACTGCTATTGCATGGCAAATTTCTTCTGTGGGTATGTTGGGATTGATCTTTGAGGTATCCTCTCTTTTCTCTAATGTAATTAGCACTCTGGCATTGCCAGTTATTCCCATTCTTGCTGTGATATTTTTCCATGACAAAATGGATGGAGTAAAAATTATAGCTATGTTGATGGCAATCTGGGGCTTCTTGTCCTATATTTATCAGCATTATCTAGATGATGCTAAATCCAAGGCAAATAGTGCTACTGCCAATGGCAATGAGGTTGCTGGCTCTCAATTAGAAATGTGTTGATAGTTTGCTGATTTTTACTGATTAGAAATCATTAATTTGTAAGGTGAGAATGAGATTACGTACTTCTAATCTTTCTAATGGTTATAATAATGAGGTTCTCAAATTTGAAATTGTTATCATTCTTTAGTAAACAATTTTTGAGAAAAAACATATGGTTTGATTCTAACCATGTTTCAATTAATTTTTTAATGTAAAAAATTAATTTTGTAGAATCTATATGAATTTTATATACCCCACAATTTATTATATCATGACCCATTTTATAATTTTTAATTGAGTTGAATTTGGTTAGACTCTAATCACCTGTGCATACTTAAAATTTTAATTTTTTATTTACTATTGACAAGAAAAATAAATTTTCGATGCTAGGGATGAACAAACTTCGATAATTACCGATTTATCATATTAAACCGAGATTATCTAATAAAAATGGTTTGATAAATCAGCAAACGGTAAATAGTCAGTAAATTTTTAGATAAAATTTAGTAATTGGTAAATAATTCTGTAAAATACTATAAAATTATGAATTCCCAATTTTATTGATTTATTTAAAACGGTGACGTTTTAATTTTTTTTTGAAAAAAAGAGCCAACCCTTATATGTTAAATGGATTAATATTTAAATAGTAAATGGTAAATTTGATAAATATTTAAATAGGTTGATAAACGGTAAATCCAAATTCGGTAAACGGTTGACGGATTATCCACATTGAGGTGTGTTTTTAATCTCGTACGGCATCTTGGGAGTGAATGTTGATAGCAATCAGGAAATTCAATTGACTCAGAAAATAGTAAGGGGACTCAATTTGACAGAGTGTCAAATTTGCCTGGAAGAAAATGAAAACTATTGGGCCATAATGTATTTTATTTACCAAATTTGGGCCATAATTCTGGTATAACTCAGTTGGGCCAAATCAAAATAATGAGGTTGAACAAAAGCCCTGACCTACAAATTAATCTGTTAATGACAACCCTACAGTGTACACTACATTGGCAGGTCCAATATACCTTTCAAATTGGAACCATCATGAATCATGATTCATGGCACTCTCTCTCTCTCTCTCTCTCTCTCTCTAAGAGGAAAAGCTCAGAATTCTATTAATTTGAGTGATAGATAGAGGCCAAACATATAGGAATACTGTCCCAAACATGGCTTTTAGTATAATATTATATCTTTACCTTGACAGCAACCTACAATCACTAAAATCCTTATTATTTTATTTGATCCAATCCAAAATATATTTGGAGGTCATTTATTTGGACTGAATTGGTATAAATGAAAAATTACGAATTATTAAAATATAGTTTATGGTCTCATTTTATAATTGTAGAGGATAATATTTTCTTTTCATGTGATACAATATATAGTTTATTGAATCAACTTTAAAAATAATTTTTTTTTCATTTATGCAAAATTAGGGCAGCAAATTCAAAAAATAAAATAATTATTAATAAATACTTGAATAAAATTATCAATAAAATCGAAAAAATAAGTAGTTTAAAATTTTATTTTATTTTCTTATTGAAACACAAAAACTAAGTATACAGATTCAAAGAGGAGTTGATTTTTGTCTCTTGCGATAGTCCCTCCATATTATTTTTTATTTTGTTACAAATCTTTATGTTTTTTTTCATTAAATAAGTTACTCATCTATGTCTATTTGACACAGATGAAGTTATTTATGTTTTTGCTATTTTTCGTGGTTTATCTCCATATTGTATGCATATTCAGGGAGGAGTTGATTTTTGTCTCTTGCGACAGTCCTTTCCTATTATTTTTTTATTTTGTTGTAAATTTTTATATTTTTTTTGTTAAATAAGTTACTTATCTATGTCTATTTGGGACAGATGAAGTTATTTATGTTTTGCTATTTTTCGTGGTTTATCTCCATATTGTGTGGAGTTTATAATCTATCTATTTTATATGAAGTATTAGTTTTGATTTTTCATTTGTTTTACTTAGACAGGTGTGCAATTTGTGGTGAGTTTCTTACATACACAATAACTTTTGTTTGTTGGAATGTGGTAGTATGACCTGTTCATTTATTAGATGTAACACCCACTGTCCAATTCTGGGGGATTAGATGACGAATGTCACATTTGGTGTCGGAGCACCATCTTATCTTACTTATTAACTCTAGATCGTATATTAGAAGTGGCTAAGTTTTCATAAGGAAGTAAACATTTTTTTTAAATAAACACTTAAGGAAATTCTTAAAAAAAATTCGCAAGAGTTTCCTCTAAAAATTAACTTGCCACACAAAGAAAACAAATACACTTTCAATATTTATTTCTCTAAATCATCAAAACTCTAAATCAACACATACAGTCACACGACACTTCTAAGTTCTCATATCAATCACATAAGTTCTATCATGATATTATCTCATATATTCAGCGAATTGATTATCAACTATCGTACAACATAATTTAACAATAGGATAATATTGCTTAATTAATCACAATTCTTATTAATTTACAAATATAATATTTACAACCTCAATACCTTTTGCATTATTTACATACATGCCATAATTTATATCCTAATACATGTCCTACCAAAAATAAGGTTTTTCCTTCGATGCTACGCCATTTGGTCTTTAAGTAGCAACCACCACTTTTAACCTGCGCATGATAAAAATCAATGCGCTGAGTATATCACTCAGTAGTGTTAAACAAATGAAAGGTACTTGAACATATTTCTTATAAATTAAAAAGAAATAATGAAATCTCCATTATATTAAAAAAAATACTTAAAACATAAGTCACATGCAAACTTAACCATAAGTTAACAAAATCATAAGTGTATATAAGTTGTTCATTTGAAAATTCTTTTCCTTACTTTCGTTTAAAACATAACAAAAATATTTTTAACATCTAAAACATATGCATTGTTACTTTCATTTTTCTTCGGATTAAACATACTAGGAGAAACAATAATAGATTTGATTCCGTATCATAATGTATTTGGCCTTAGGTTGCCAATCATAAGATAAAGACATTTAAGATTACTTAAATAAAATAAGCGCGTCCGCTTAAACATAAGGCATCTAGAGCCTAGCATATGATCATAACTCATATAATATCACAATGGCATTAAACCCGAGCATGCTTATCTTACATAAATGAATCATATCATATCACATTTCAACCAAGTATATAAGAGCTCAAATCATATTATTTCTTCATAAAATATTATATTTCTTATAACTCATTTCATAACAAAACTTTCATAGCTTAATTGTTTTTTACTTCAAATTTTCTTAACTTACAACTTCATTAAAATGCCAAAGTCATACTTATGAAATTTCAAGCTTTTCTTTTTCAAATATATACTTAAAATACAATTAAAAAATATAATGTTTAAAAGTATTACTTATGGTCAAATGTTCTTAAACCCCTTTCTTCACTTTTTTTTTTTTAAAAAAAATATCCTTTAAGTTGTGAAAAGTTCATAATAAGCTTAAAACTAAATGTATCAAATACTATTCAAAACATACTTATCTTAAACTTATTTTTCTTAACTTCTTCAAAACTTACAACTTGTAACATTTACTATTTTTCATA
>CANUEP010091377.1:0-12430 GCA_947857235.1 Jatropha podagrica
ATTAGGATAGGCTGTGGCATCAGCACCTTTGGCCTGCATGATATCTCGTGTGTATGGATCTACTAGGAGAGCAGCTTGCACATCCTTGAAATCTAAAGGAACAGGAAGAGCCAACGCCAGTAATTCCGTTTGTTGAGGTCTGCGTGAAAGTGCATCAGCTCCTCTATTTTCTTTTCCAGCTTTGTAAATGATTGAAAAGTCAAAAGGAAGCAATTTGAGAAGAAGCCGTTGCTGTTCAGTAGTAGTTACCCGCTGTTCCAATAGGAATTTTAGGCTATAGTGATCAGTTTTTACAAAAAAGTGGCATCCTAAGAGGTAGTGACACCATTATTGTAAAACCAATACCAAAGCCAATAATTCACTATCATAGGCAGATTTGTGGCGATTGGTGAAGGAGAAGCTTTTGCTGAAATAAGCAATTAGATGATCATCTTGCAACAGGATAGCCCCAATGCCATCAAACCAGGCATCACACTCTACGTGAAAGCTTTCGAAAAATCGGGAAGTTGAAGAACTGGAACAGATGTTAACGCAAGCTTAAGGGTGTGGAAAGCCTTTTCTGCTGTTGGGGACCACTTGAACCCGTTCTTCGTAAGATCAGTTAAAGGGTGAGCCATTAAACCGTAGTTTTTAACAAAACGGCGATAGTAGCCCATAAGCCCAAGAAAGCCACGTAATTCATTGGTATTTGTTGGGATGGGCCATGACTGAACTGCTATAATTTTGTGTTGGTCTACCATAACAACTTGGGCTGAGACCATATGACCTAAGAAATTGATCTCAGGTTGCCCAAACAAACACTTGGAGGCTTTGGCATAAAATTGATTGTTCAGCAATAAAGCCAAAATAGTCCGTAGGTGGTCCAAATGTTGTTCTAAAGAGCTGCTATATATTAAAATATCATAAAAAAATACCAGAATAAATTTTCGGAGAAAAGGTCGAAATAGATCATTCATCGCCCCTTGAAAAATCGACAGTGCATTAGTCAAGCCAAATGGCATGACTACAAATTCATAATGCCCAGAATGTGTACAGAATGCAGTTTTGGTTATGTCTTTTGGTTGAACTCTAATTTGATGATAACCGGAGCGAAGGTCAATTTTTGAAAAAATTGTGGCGCCATGTAACTCATCCAGCAATTCATCAATATTTGGAATAGGATATTTATCTGGAACAGTCAGCTTGTTCAGAAAGTGATAATCAACGCACATCCTCCAGGTGTTATCCTTTTTCTTGACCAACAGTACTGGACTTGCAAAAGGACTGGAGCTGGGGTGTATAAATCTTGATTCCAGTAAGGTGGCTACCTGATTTTCAATCTCGGTTTTCTGGGAATATGGGTATCTATATGGTCGAATGTTTGGTGGTTTGGAATTTGGGAGAAGGGGAATGATGTGTGTGTGGAAGCGTAGTGGGTTCTTGAAACACTGATATTCAGCAAGTAATGTTTTTAGGCAAAGAGGTGTAGTAGCAGGTGGGGTGACGAAAAGAGGTTAAAGGTCGCTGGTTGATGGGTTTTGAGAGGATTACCTTGCAGTTTCTAACGCTGTCCATGCAATGTGAAAATCAGGAACATTTCGTTCCAATTTGCCTGAACCGTGTTGAGAGATGCAAGCCACTAAATGCCAAGAACCAGGTCTGCTCCACCAATTGAAAACGGGTAAAAGGGTTGCGTAATATGTAGGTCTTGCAGTTGGACCTTAACCTCCTTACTGATTTGCGTACAGCAAATAATATCCCCATTTTCGATTTGCACGCCAAAAGGAGGCACCGATTGTACAGGAATCTTCAATTCTTCGACAATTATATTGGCTATGAAATTATGGGTAGAGCCACTATCCACTAAAATAAGTACCTCTCATGGTGGTGATTGTGGTTGTTCCCAAAATTGCATAAAAAGAAACTCTTGTGGCATCTTCTTCTTGTGAATTGTCAATATTGTAATCAACACAAGGACCATCAGCCAATCCATGCTCTTCAACTCCATCCGTAAGTTCCAGCAAGGTAAGAGCTCCAGGTTTGCAGCGATGACTAGGGCTATACTTCTCATTGCAGTGAAAGCAGAGTCCTCGAGCGATTCTTGTTTGTCGCTCTTGATCCCAAGTACGAGTTAGGTTTGTGGCGTTTAATCTATTTCCAGAAGTAGGCTGAGGTGCTACGACTACGTGATCACGTGGAGGCACACGAGTGGGCTGAGTTGAAATATTGGGTTTTGTGTTTACTGCCCAAGGAGTGCTGCGCTGTCCCCTGTTAGAGCCCAATTTGGATTCGAACTCTAATGCAAGACTCATTGCCTTATAAACAGTATAGGGTTTGTGAATCTGAACGTCAACTTTGAGATCATCCTTCAATCCGTTTAGGAAAACTCCTAGCAAACAATGGTCGGGCCAATTAGTAACCCGAGCTGTTCATTTGGCAAATTCTTGGTGGTACTCTTGCACCGTGCTAGTTTGTCGAATGTTGCAAAGGTATTCGTCTGGATTCTGGAATTCGGTAGGGCCATAATTCTCCTGCAATTCGGTAGGGCCATAATTCTCCTGGAAAGCTTTGACCAATTCATCCCAGTAAACAATTACCCATTCGGAATTGAGCCAAGAGAAGAGATCTAAAGCATCGCCCTCCAAATACATTGCTGCCACATCAACTTTGAGGTCTTTCGGCGTTTGATAATAGCGAAAATACTTTTCCACTTTTAAGATCCATCCGTGAGGATCACCTCCTTCGAACTTAGGAAAGTCCATCTTCGTGTATGGGCGGTGGCCCTAGGGACGTCTCCATGAATTCTCAACTTCTTCCTCTTCATCGATGGGCCAACTATGATGCTTCTGGTTTGGATAACCAGCCACTGGCTCCTTGCCTCTATTTTGGGTATCTGCTGTAGAACGAGATGCAACTGGTGGGGCGAAACTTGCCTAGGCCTTCAAGGCAGCTACATCGTCTCTCAAGTTCTCCATAGCTTCCAAATGAGAAGAAATAGCAGCAAGGTGGGTGCAATGGGATCAATAGGAACTGGTGGGGCTACGGGTGATGATGGACGAGTAGTCTAGGGATTTTGTGGATCAGTCTGTACAAGGGGGGTGTTTCGGGTGATGACCACCATCTTAGATTGTTCAGGATCTGATACCAAAAATGATAGAACAGAACAATGAGGTGGAAATAATGGGAATGGAATGGAAAAATTGGAATTTTTATTGCAGAAAATTTATTGTACAATTCGAGAAGGATAACTCTCCAAAATAACAATTAAATACTTCAATAATGATATCTAGAAATACGAAGCTTGGTCTTTACATAATAGAGAGCCAAGACTTTATTGAAAGCTGAAAACTAGGACATGTGCAGTAGAAAGTGGGAGAGGTGCTCAATAAACTGCAGATAATGGCTCCTGAAAATCTGCTGCCATGATGTTTTCTTCTTGACCAAGTAAGTCAAGTAGCTGAAGTCGCTGTTGACTTGTAACCTTCCTTTTGGAATAAACTTGCAATGGCTTACGTGGACGTGGGTTCTTATCACAATAGGGGGTTCTATGTCATATGTGACTATACCATCTCAGATGTTCTTCTATTATCTTATCTCCAACTTCTGCTACTTGCACATTTTGCCTAATGTGATTATTCCTAATCTTATACAATATTGTGTGACCACATATCCATCTTAGTGTATGTATATTCTTAACTTTTTGTCTTACAATTGACTTTGAGTACCTCCATTTTAGTTATTCCACTTTTCCTTATTCTCGAGTTATCTGCATTTTTTTATTTTTTCATCTATTGTTCTCATCTTTCCTTCCTCATCATTGCGTACCTATAATTAATAGGTATATTCTATTATGTTTATCGTCTTATGTGCTTTAAGCATATCTTAATGATCTATTTATCAGCCAAATTCATAATCATATTTTGATAGTCTTGCATCCTAATACGATTGTTAAAATACCTAGAACTTGAGAGGACTTTGTATTTATTGCAAATTTATCAATAAGAAAAGCTGTAAATTTAGATTTAGATTTTATGGAAAAACAATTTTTTCTTATTATTATTATTATTATTATTATTGTTAACATGCTAACAGCTAGTTTATTATGAAATAGCATTAGTTTGTTTGAATTTTAGATTTAGGATATTAGTTATTTATTGAATTTGAAAAATTCCACAAGAAAAAAAAAAATTAAAATAAATGTACTAGTTGTAAAATTTAAGTGATGAAAATGCTAGAGACCCAAAAAATACAATTCATGTTCGTGTACCAAAAGTGTACCAACTTAGTCTACCCCTAAACACACACCTTTCTATTTAACTGGCGTATTTCATACCCATTTTCATATCACAACCCAGATCATACCACATTTCAGGTAACTGTGGTCTTATTGATGCTACTAAATTGAAGATTAAAGCATAAATTCTACTAGAATACATTTCTAAATAGTAAATCCAAATCGAAGGACTTCACCATTCTAAATACAGTCTAACTTGATCAAGACATAAATAACCTTAATTTGAGAATTGTTATTGTAGTGAAATGTTAACAATAATGCTACAGTAATGTGACAAGTTCTAGACTTTTGGTCCTGCATCAGGTTTTCTAAACTGAAGTTCATATCTTGAGTAGTTATTTGTAGCTTGATAAAGGAAACAAGTTTGAACACATTAATAGTTTTTCCCTGTGTTATCAAAGAAATAGGTATTACCTTATGATGAAGAGAAAGAAGAGAGAGAGCTGAGAAGCTCATTTAGTCATGAGATTGAACATTTGAATGGTCTCAATTTTCTTCGTTCAATGTATGTCCTCAAACTGTTTAATCCAGCTAGCAACAAGCAGCTATTTTCCCTGAAGTTTTATATTGATTTATTTATCAAGTGGTCTCCTCAATGTCTGATATGCAGTGTGGTTATCAAAGTATATTTTGTATGTAGATCTGATAAAACCTTATTTATTCTGCTTACTGGCATATAATGAGGCTAAATATCATTTGTTTGTTAATGTGTCTATTCGCAAATATATTATTATTTATTATACATAATAAAGCCAAAACTCAAAGTGTCAACCATAAGTCAACTCTTGATGTTTTATAAAGCTCTCCAGGTAAGTGTCAACCATGGCTCAACGTGTAGGACTTCATTTAATTTATTTCAATTTTAAGCGTTTATTTATTTTATTTAACAATTAACAGGTTTTAATAGGAAATTTGTTACCTAACTCAAGATAATAGAATTTTTTACATTTTTTTTTTGTATTGATTTCTTCAATTCTAACCTTAAAACATTTATTATTTTTCATTTTCTTTTTTTTCTTATTAATTACAATCCATTTCATGTTTATGGAAAAGTCCTTTTTAATGTCAAAAGTAAAAGGAAGAAGAACTTTTCATCATGCATTTTTTTTCACACAATATACTTGAAACATATTTATCTCTATAAAAATATATTTCATCAAGTTGACACGAGCTGTTTTGTAAAGCTATCAATAACTGTAAATTATTGCTTGACATTGGGCATTTCATTTCATTTAATTTTAATTTTGAATCTTATATATATTTATTTAACTACTAACATGTTTTAATGGGAGAATTTATTACGAAATTCAAATATAATAGGAGTTTATACAAAATATAATGATTTCATCTATGGCAGCTCGATGTTGATATTACAACCCATATACATGTCAAAGAAGATGGACCTAAGCAGAGGTACCCACATATTGGGAGATTAATGATTAAACATTATGATTCAGAGCTTACATGTCCTTTTTTTAATTTTCCTACTCAATGTATTATGTTTTAAGCAATTTTTATTTTGCCAGCTTGCTTTACATTGAGACAGCAGATCGACCTGGATTACTTGTAGAAATCATTAAAATCATGGCTGATGTCAATGTTGACGTAGAATCAGCTGAGATTGAAACAGAGGTTTCTCCTTTCCACCTCAAAACACACTTCACATGCCCTCAAGTTTTTGTCATCTGTTTTTCATTCACTCATCACTGACTTCTTCTTTGCACTCAGGGATTGATAGCCAAAGACAAATTTCATGTCAGCTACAGAGGGGCAGCATTAAACAGTTCATTGTCTCAGGTGACTGGCTAGCTACATTTGTTTGATGATCTCTAACCACTATTCTTGAACCGTATGAACCTGTCTTTGTTTGTTACTAATGCAATTGAATAAAATGTGAGCAAATAAATTCTTAGTTCATTACTGTTAACTAAAATGAGTTAATGCCAAAAAAAAAAAAGAAAAGTTCAATTTTAGCATTTGCTTTAGTTTTGTTATAAAGTTTTGTTTGTGGCAACTCTATGTGGCACTATTTAATTTTTTTTTTTTTTTTTTTTTTTTTGCAATTCTGGCAACTATCTAATTTCAAAGCAAAATTATACTTGAATTTGCCGAAGTGACAGACCTAAATTTTCTCTTATTTTTTTTGCTAATTTTGAGTTATTAAACCTAACATTATGCACTGTTGACATGAATTTTTTACAATATTTTGATTTTTTCCACATGGTTTATACCGAAAGAAACAAGTGAAGACTTTCCAGATCAACAAGTTCAGGCCTAATTTGGATCTGTGATAAAATTATGATAAACTAAAATTTGCATCGTAGAATTGCCAAATCAAAAGCTTTTTGGTAAATTGCAATAATTGCTAATTTTTAAGTACTGTTATTTGGCCATTAAAAGCTTCACTTGATTACGTTACATTTAGTTGCACCAAATACTTTTTACCTTGGAAAAGTTGATTCTAGAAATTATTTAATAAATGACTTTGCATCTCTTGTCTGGAAAGATGGGCACTTTAGTCTATAAATTAAGGTTATATGTAGTGAGCCACTGTGAAATATAATGTAATTAAACACATTTCTATTGTAATTGTTTACATTGAAAATGCATTTGATTATATTTTATTATTTCCATCGCATGTCACCAAAAGTAGCCTGAGATTCTTTGCATTCCTTGTTTTTAATATTTACGCATTCAACACCCTTTATTTTCTTTACAATCCTTAGGTGCTGGTGAACTCTCTGCGTTACTATCTTCGAAGGCCAGAAACAGATATTGATAGCTACTAATGCCTCTGGTGGATATAATTTTCAACTGTAAACTCTGTGATTACCTGTGTCAAAGTGCAAGCGAGAGCTTTAAGTGACCTGTTGTATGTTTTAATATACTGAAAGATGATATGAATTTGACTGCAATCTGAGGCTCGTGGAACAAAATGCCGGTGTCGCCCCTTTCGGTTGTTCATTCTCCTAGTAATAATGTAAAATGCTGAAAACTATTATTCTATGCCTCATTACTTGCCTTTTTCTTTTGTTTAGCTGTTCGCTGGAGGACATGTGAACTTCAGTTACAAAAGGTTTGATCTTTTAAGACGTTTCTTTTACTGAAATTGAAAGTACTAAGATTCGCTGGACAGGATTTATATATCAGCATGTTAAAAATTAAAGAAAAAAAAAAGATCGAATTGGTAGATGGCTCAAGATATAGCTTGGGCAAGGTTAGAGGCATGTATTTATGAAGAAAGTTGTGGATGAAACATGTTAGATTTTGACAGAATTTGATATTTTTCAAATTCAGGTTCGGTTCATTCAAGGGTATTGCTTATGAGCCGAGGATTGGATTTGGTCCCTAGAACTGCATTAAGGACCCTGTCTGAAATCAATGAATTTCACATAATTTTATATAATTTATTTTAACTCCAAATTTGTGTTTGAAATTTTTTAAATGAGCATTTTTAATTCTGTAAATTTAATTTTATGAAATTAAATAGAACTAAATTTTATTTCATCGAAGTAGGTGAAATTTCAAAATGAACTTGATAAAATTAAATTATCCAATTTTTTATGATATTAGAATTATTTATTTAATTTTAATAAAAGATATCGAGTTCGAGCCTGTCACACAGAGAGTTGCTCTTTTATGGGTTTTGCAATAGTCAAGATAAATACAGTTAGAGTTTAGTGGATCGTTGGAGTCCAGTGGCTATGGACTAAAAAAAAATGTTTTCTTAACATTATAAATATTATATTAAACATATTTTAAAAAATGAAAGTAATAGAATTTCAAATTTATTTTAAATATAATTACATAAATTCACTTATAAACGAATTTTATGTTTTAAATTTATTCATATTAAGAGGAGCATAAGAGAATTTCAGCGAAGCCATTGTGTTGCTTTTGAATGAAGGATATTAGCGTGACTGTTTCTTAAAATATTTCTTCTTTGTTATATGGGAAAACTTTCTACTGTGAAATAATTGTATATTCTATATGAGCCAAAAGTCTGTAATCTTAATTACTGCGAATTTTATCTTTTTAATTTACAAAGGATTTTATTAGGATTCCACTTGTGTAATTATATATATATACAGCTTCTCATCAATAATAATATACACTCGTATTCTTTATCATATTTTGCTATCTATTCATTTTCTTTTTTCTCTCTAGTTTTATATTATTTTATAATACGTTATTCGTTTTATCACTGCGATTTTGTTATACTGCTTTGATTTTTATTCTATAGCTCTTTTGATCAAATCGCTTAAAAAGAGAACAATTTATGGTTTGTGACAATTAAAGTTAAGGTTAGTGTAATTTAAATTTGTTTATATTTAAAAGGTAACTTTATATACCCTTTCTTAAAGCTATAATTATTTAATCATGTAATTTATTGGTGGATTGAAATTTAATTACTATAATCAATTAAAAATTTATAGATCTATGGTGAAAGAAAACAATTTTTTTTCTTTTGCATGTGTATATATTATTATTGTTTTAAATTAGTCAAATTATTTTGGATTTAGAAAGTAGAAATTCAAATTATTTAGTCATATATGATTTGATATGTTATTTTGGATCTATTATTATTAGTACGTTATATTTCTCAAATTATTTACATATAATATTAATATTTATCATGCGAGATTGTTCATAGACTTTGCAAAAGGATAATATTTTTTTTCTATGAATCAATCAGACCTTAATTATATTTAGATTTATTTTGTTTATTTATCGTGAATTCAGAATTCAATTCACCAATAACTGATCATATATAGTACATACAAATGCCTATTTTTCTGTCAATGCTATCATCTGTGTTCGAATATTGTTGAGTAATTGATTTCTGTATACTGTAGAGACAGCCACCGAAACATGGCCATGTCTTGGCCAAATTTATGAACTTATTTTTATTTTTAATGCCAATATAATGGCCACATGTTACTTTTCATTTTAGTTGATTATAATAAGTAATAATTTGCTTATAATATAATATTTTATATTGTAAAAAATGACTCCTCAAAAATTGAATTTTGCTTTGTGATTGACAGTGGGTAATTGGAAAGCAATATATAAGCTTCGTGATAACACTATTCATATTTATTGATTTAAAGATCTAAATTTCTTCATTGTTTTATTTCATCTAATTTTGCAGTTTGTGATTAATATGATATGATTTTTGTTTCTTGATCTAATTTTTATATCATCTCACATGCCATATCAAATTTTTATTTGATATTCAATTCTTTTTATGGTGTATTTTCTAATCAATATAATTATTTTATTTTGTTATAGTAATTCTTATGATATTAAATTTTATAAATCTTGAATTTATGTTTTTTTATTATGGGCAAGAACTATTTCTTATGAATATAAGCTGATGAAAATATTTGGATGTAATGGATCTGGAGAAGGAAAGTAAGAATTTAATCAAAATAGTATAAGGGCAATAATTTTTCTATTGAATATTTGATAATTAAACATTTGTTTGTTCTTTGAAATGGTTTGAAAGATAGGTACAATTACCAAAAGCTCATCATGGATGGATGTATTTATCGTGACAAAGTTTGTCAAATTATAAGTGATTATAATTCTGCAGTATTAAGGTAATTATTTTATTATTATAATTATCGCTATATATTGATATATATTATGCATATGGATTATTTTATTATTGTTATATATTATTCATGTGGTATAAATTTCATGGATTGATTTATTTTAAATATAATTGAGATATCATTGTTATTATATTTGGAGCTATATTAACTATTGATCTAAATTGTCAATGATATTTATACCTCGAACGTGCTCTCGAAGTAACAATATCTAGAGAAAAAGTTTTACAATAAACTTTGAATTTATTCATGTCCTTTTATTATTGAGCAAAGTATTGAGCTCCCACTTAATATTATAAAGCTTGTCCAATTAAATTTTCTCAATTTCCTGAAGTGAATGGAATTACATATGATACTGGACATGGGAGTAGTGAAATACATCTAACTAAATTTGGTGCATTTTCTGAAGTAAATGTAATAATATATGATATTGGGTGGGGATATGAAAAATGAGAAAAATATATTTGTTGTTGAGAATATTAATATGATCACAGTTGAAGTAATGATCTTAGCAATTACGGTAGCCACATAATTAAGTATAAATACCATGTGGTATAAATGATGTGGCATACATGGATATTGGTTATACATTTGTTGTACACCAAAATATTGAAAGGCAATTTGACTTTGGTAGTATAAGAAAATTTAAATGCTCCTCAATAGCAAGTATTTCTACCTAGATGAATGTGCATAATGCATTATTCCAAAGATATTTATTAGAATGGATATCATAATGATTGAAATAAATATGATTATAAATCAAAAGTTTACTATTAGAATCTTGTAATTATTGGGATAGATTGTGCATATATTAGAAGGATACTAGGAGATCTTTAGAAGATATTAGGGGATTATTTTCCTTTTTTAAACTATTTTCTGTGTATTATATATATTTTAAACCGTATATGAAAATTCATCAATGTAATTGCTTGTTTCAAAACTTCTTCTTCTCTCTTTCACATGGTATTAGAGCCTATAGTGGTCTGATTATTTTTCCTTTCCTTATTTCTGCAAATCCTCCTGTTTCCACCAAAAAAAAAAAAAAAAAAAAAAAAAAAAACCGACTTCAGTTCTGATCTGTTACGGCAACCTTACTGCCGCCTTGAAATCACCAATATTCTGAAGGAGTTGGATCTCATAGCCACCGGAGATTAGTTCCCTGGCTTCCGGCGACCCAAGACCCGAAATTTCATCACCGGAAACCTCGTCGTCGACCGCCGCGCGCCGCCACAAGGTTTCTGTCTCTCTCTCTTAAGGTATTCACAACCTTTTTTTTTTCCCTATTCAGGTACAAAACCTTCTCCCGAATTCCAAAAAAAAAAAAAACATGACTGACAGTACCTTAATTAAACCACTCTTCTCTAATCCACCTATTATCACTACTGTGAAGCTTCTAGGCAATAGCAATTATGTTTTTTGGTCGTCTTCTGTTGAATTATGGTTTATAGGACAAGGATATGATGATCATTTAAGTAAAATAACTGTTGATATTTCAGAAAAAAGTAAGACGACATGGTCTAAAATTGATGCACAATTGTGTAGTTTGTTATGACATTCTCTTGAGCCTAAGTTGCTTCCCTTATTTCAATCTTGCAAAACCTGTTGTAAGGTGTGGACCAAAGCCAAGACACTATATACCAATGATATACAGCGAATTTATAAAGTGGTATCTGATATTGTTAACTTGCAGCAAAATCAGCAGGATATGGCTAGTTATCTTGGACAAGTTGAGACATTACTTGATGAATTTAATTCCCTTATGCCTTTCTCAGAAAGTACTGTTACACAAGAACAACAAAGAAATAAATTCTTCATGGTTTTGGCACTCATAGGTCTTCGACCTGATCTTAGTTCAGTCCGAGATCAAATATTGACAGGTTCTGTAATTCCCACCTTGGAGGATATCTCTGATCGTCTCCTTCGCATCTTTGTAGCCTCAGCCTCATCACAAAATATGGAAGCATCTGTATTTGCGGTTCAGAATTATAGTCGAAAGTGGAAAGGTAACAAATCCAAACTTGGGAAAGTGGAAGCATCTTTGTACTCATTGTGACAAGCCTGGTCATACTTGGGAAAGTTGTTGGAAATTGCACGGTAAACCATCACAGAATCATTCCTTCAATGTTGGCAAATCTGTTGCTCACTTGGCTCAGAATACTGGTGCTGGACTTCTGCCATTACCTGATCAAGCATTTGGTGTTATTACCTTATCTGGGACAGACTATAGTGAGTATTTACAATTTCAGATAGCTAAACAATAGTCATCTACCATCTCTTAGTCTGGTAATTCAGTCGCTTGTCTATCCAAATCCACTGTTCCTGATCCTGGGTGCTTGATTCTGGTGCTTCTGATCACATCTCTAGTAATGAAACTCTTTTCTCTACTCTCTCTGTTCCTTCAAACACATCTACTGTCACTTTAGCCAATGGTTCTCAAACTGTAATTAAAGGAATTGGAGAAGCACAACCTCTTCCCTTAGTTACTCTAACCTCAGTACTATTTACTCCTGAATGTCCATATAATTTGATCTCCATTAGCAAA
>CANUEP010091571.1:0-20019 GCA_947857235.1 Jatropha podagrica
CAAGCAATCATGATGAGCTTATGTCAAAAATGCACATGAGCTTATTTACTTTGAATGGAACCGTCAGGAAAGAGAGTAAACAAGTAAGCAAGGTTTTTTGTTTTTTTGTTTGTGTGTGTTGGGGTTAAATAACATTGACCCAATTATCAGGCCCAAGGTCTCTTGTTTTGTTTCAACCCCCCCCCCCCCCCCCCCCCTAAGATGGTGTTTGGTAACCGGGTCAAACCCATCTTGGACAGGAGTTTCAAAAAAGATGGAAAGGGTAGTGTTTTTGTGAGGATGTTGGCGATTTGGTCTTTGGAGGAGACATGGGAGGTTTTGAGAAGACCATATAGGATTTGGTTGCGAACAACGTGGCAATCAATATCGATATGCTTCGTTCGTTCGTGAAAAATGGAATTGGTGGCTATATAATTGTGGCTTGATTATCACAGTGAAGGATTACAGGCAGTGGTGGAAAAATCTGTAGATCGCGAAGGAGGTAAGAGACCCATTGTAATTCGCAGGTGGTGTTTACCATGCTCCGATATTCTGCTTCAGCGGTTGATCTGCTCACAACTGGTTGTTTCTTTGTTTTTCAGGAGATTAAAGACTCACCCAAGAAAATGCAATACCCACTTAGCGAACAGCGTGTAGTTTGGCAAGCAGCCCAGTCAGCGTCGTAGTAGGCTTTAAGGGTGAGATCATTCGTGGAAGGAAAGAATAGTACCAAATCTAAAGTACCGTGGAGGTAACGCAAGAGATGAACAACAGCTTTGAAGTGTCCTTGGCAAGGATTTTGCATGAACTGACTGAGTTGCTGGACACCGAAGGTTATGTCAGGCCTCGTCATATTCAAATAAAGTAACCGACCGACGAGATGACGGTATTTCTCCAGATTCGATAGTGGATCTCCTATATCAGGTAATAGCTTCAACCCTTGTGTGAAATGTGTATGAACAGTAGTGGTTTGGTCAAGATCAGCATCTTTTAATAGGTCTAGGATAAATTTTCGTTGGCTGATAAGCATTCCCTAGCTTGATCTTGCAATTTCAAGCCCTAAAAAATATCTAGCAAGTCCCAAGTCTGTGATTGTGAAAGTTTTATGTAGGTGTCTTTTAATGGTAATGATATTTTCTTTTGTTGGGCCCATGATAAGTATGTCATCCACATACACAATAAGTGCAAGAAAATCTATATCTGAACCCATAGTAAATAGGCAGTAATCATTAGGAGATTGTGTAAAACCATAGCTAAGCAAGGTAGTGGTAAGCTCTTTGTTCCATTGCTTGCCGGCTTGTTTTAAACCATAGAGAGACCTGTTAAGCTTGCAGACCTGACCCTGAATAGCTTTATCATAGCCTTGAGGAGGAGTCATATATATATATATCTTCGTCAATATAGCCATTCAAATAAGCGTTGTTGATATCCAATTGGTGCAGTGGCCAACTTTTTGCAGCCACTAGAGCTAAGAAAATTCGCACCGTCACTAATTTGGCCACAGGAGAAAAACTATCAGTATAGTCAAGCCCTAGCACCTGGTTGAATCCCTTTGCCACTGACCTGGCTTTAAATCTGTCAACTATACCATTCGGCTTATATTTGACCCTATATACCCACTTGTAACCAATGGGTTTCTTTCCTTTCGGTAATTGTGTGAGATCCCATGTATGATTAGCTTCTAAAGCCTCAAGCTCATGTTGTATAGCCTTTACCCAATTTTCATCCAATTGTGCATGATAATATGATGCAGGTTCATGAATGTGTGACATGTTATTTTGGAAAGAAAGGTATGATGATGAAAAAGAATAAGTAGAAGTGTCTAATGTGTTATGTGTATTTACAGGAGCCGATGTGGTGCTTTGGGAAGTTATAGTAGCAACAAAATCAGATAGCCATGCGGGCTTGGAATGAGTTCTGGAGCTTCTTCTCAGGTTTGATATAGGGTTTTGTAGTGCTGTAATTGGCAAGGGTAAAGGTAAGCTATTTGTAATTAGAATTGGTTTAGTTGGCATTATTGTATCTGTGTTGGTGACATGAGGAGTATTTGAATGAGTTGGATCATGTATGGGTGTTTGTGTATTTGATAGGTTTTCTGTGTTTATGGGTATATGGGTATTGGTTGTGGTGGCGTGAATGGGTTCTGTTGTATAGTCCTCAAGACAGGTTGGTAGGGTGAAGTCTGTTATGGATTCTGGTTTAGAATTGTGAAAGGGAAATATATTTTCCTTAAAGGTTGTATCTCTAGAATGGAAAATGACCTTAGTAGTTAGATCATATAATCGATAAGCTTTTTGTTGTGGAGCATAACCCAATAGACCACTAGGAATGGCTCTATTATCAAACTTTCCTTTTTAGGGTTTAACATTTGAAGCAAAACACAGGCATCCAATCACCTTGAAATGACTTAAATCAGGGGCTATATTATGTAATATTTCATAGGGGGATTTCCACTCTAAGGTTTCTATTGGAACTCTATTCGCTATGTGTGTTACTGTGAGTAATATTTCTGACCAAAATGATTTGGGTAAATGCGACTAAACCACGATAGCCCTACCAATCTGCAATAAGGTTTTATGTTTGATTTCAACTCTTCCATTTTGTTGAGGGGAGTATGGGGTGGTTAATTGGTGTAAAATTCCCTTTGATTGAAACAATTCTTTCACTTTACTATTTACAAACTCTGTCCCATTATCAGTCCCTATCCTTTTAATTTGGTTTTAAATTGGGTTTCAACTAGATTCAAGTAATGTAAGATGACGTCAAATACCTAAAATTTATTTGTCACCATATAAACCCATGTATACCTACTATGATCCTCTACTATAGTAACCATGTACCTAGCTCCTGTTATAGAGGTTATTGAATAGGGCCCCCACACATCCATGTAAACTAACTCAAAAATGTTATTTGTGCTATTTGCGGTAGGAAAGAAAGGTTGTCTATGTTGTTTGGATAAAGGACACACAAAACAATCAAATGGCTCCACATTAATATTTTGTAAATATGTTACATGCGTCAATCTTTGATCTGATATATGTCCTAGTCTACTGTGCCATAATAGGCTTACATGTTTTTTGTGATTGTGACAGACATTGTTAGCTAAAACACCAACAGTTGGAAAAGAGGGGGTGGCATTATTGGCATTTATGAGGAATGAACTAGAATTCAAGTGATATAAGCTTCCATACACCTTCCCAATGGCAATGATAACATCACTCTCCAAATCTTGCAAAATGCAATGGTTTGGTAAAGTCTTAACTGAGATCTTGTTTGTTTTTGCTAATGTATGAATTGAAATTAAATTGCATGTGAAACTAGGTAGAAAGAGCACATTATATAGAATCAGGTTGTTATGCAAATATATTGTGCCAATGTGAGTGACATATTGGAAAGATCCATTAGGTAGTTTTACTGGTTTTGGCTTAGGAAGTTTATGAATTGTTTCAAAAATGTGTATGTTATATGTCATATGGTCTGTGGCTCCTGTGTCCACAATCCAATTACCTTTATCATTAGCTACCATGCAATTAGAATGATTACTATTTAAAGTACCTACAAAACTTGCTATGTCAGCCTTTGAAACTTCATAATTGTGATTCTCAGAAACTTCTTTCCTTTTCATCTTTCTCATGACTTCATTGTGTAGCAACTTTGTTATGTTCTCATTAATGTCACCGTATGCACATAAGGAGTTGGTTGAACCTGTGAGTGGTGTTTCTTTGCTTGGTGAACACATACTTGCATTGGCTTTTATATTTTTCTGCTTCAACTCATAATACCACTCTAGATAGCCATGAAGTTTAAAACAGTTGTCCTTCAAGTGACTCCCAGCCTTGCAGCAATCACAGAATATGTCCTCTTTTTTCTTATTGCAAAACCTCATATCCCTATTGTTTGATCTCTGTAATATTCCTTGTGGTTTCTGAAAATTCTTGGGAGGTTTGTGTTCATACATCACAGTAGTAGTCTCATTGGATTCAAATGTTGGACTGTGTATTTCTCTTTGTTTCTCCACTCTTAGAATCATTGAATATGCACGATTCACACTTGGAAAGGGGTCCATAAGCAAGATCTGATTCTTTACATTGTCATAGCTTCCATTTAAGCCCATTAGAAATTGAATGAGCTTATCTTCATTGACCAAATCTGCCATAGCCTTTGATGCACCACAATCACAAGTGGGTAGTGATTTTAAGCATGTCAATTCATCCCATAGCTTCTTGAGTTTTGTAAAATACATCATAATAGATTGGTTTCCCTGAGTTAAGCTACGTATTTCTTGTTTAATTTGGTAGAGTAGAGGTCCATTACTCTCACCAAACCTTTGAGATAATTCCTCCCATAGTTCCTGAGCACTGTTTGTATACAAAAAAGCTTCAACAATATCTTTGGATATGGAATTCAACATCCAAGATACAACCATACTATCAGCCCTCAACCATTTGTCATAAAATGGTGAATTAGTTGTAGGTTTAGGATGTGAACCATTGATAAAACCTAGTTTATCTTTGGCTCTTAAAGCAATTAACATGGATCTACTCCAAGACAGATAGTTATTTTCCTTGAGAGATACACTAACCAGATTAGAAGTAGGATTGTCTGAGTTCATGAATTTGTAGATATCTGAATCCTCTTTATCTATTCTCTATGGTGTTTCTCTCGCCATTGATGAAAATCTTTGTTTTGCAGGTGAAAGAATTCCGCTAAGAATGACTGGATTCAAGGGAGAAGACAAATCACAATCAAAGTATCAATTTTACAAGCTCTGGTACCATGCTCAAGTTTAGAAGAAACTGAGATTAAACTTCATTAGAAGAAGATGAAGATTAGAGAAAATGTTTCTATATGCATTGATTGTAATCGAGTAATCTGTTCTAAACATTGTGTTAGCTATATATTGTATGAAACAAGAAAACTACAGCTAGCTAATCTATAACCGTCAGCCAAGTCAGCAAGGTTGTTGGACTGTTTGTTAGAGTGTGTTGGGCTTTAGTGTTGTGAGATCCAAAATGAATAAATAACATTGACCCAATAAGCAGACCCAAGGTCTCATGTATTGTTTCAGACTCTCCTGCTTGGAACAGAGAGAGAGTTCACTATACAGGTGCATCAGAAACAGTAGTCGAAGCCGTTGCAGCCCAATTTAGTAAGGATATGGGGATGTTCTTGAATGCCAGAACAAAAGACCTTGTCGAGGGAAGCATGATGGTGCTAATCATTCCTTGTATTCCTGATGGGGTCTCTCCTTCCAATGTACCAATCGGGATATTGCTGAATCATTTAGGGCCATGCCTCACGGACATGGCGAAAGAGGTAACAATTATGGAAACACACTAGACTCGTGGATTATATGAAATTAGACTTAGGGTCCGCTTGATTTAGCAATGGAAAAATCAGCTTTTAATGACAGTTAGCGTCTGCTTGCATCGTTTCTCTTTCAATGTTTTGTTTCTGTTTTTCTTATGTACGTAGCTTTGATGTTTCTGTATGCTTCTATTAGTGAAATCCCATAAAAGTTTAAAACATGTGAATAACCAAATCAAAATCCTGATTACAGTGATTAACATGTGAAGCTCTTGTGGACTCTTTCAACATTCCATTGTACTGGGTAACGCCCAAGGACCTCTCACACAGCTTACAGAACAAAGTGGGTGTTTTAGCATTGAAAGAATGGAGCCTACAGATTGCGAATGCGACCCTGACAATCAACCTACTGAATGTACGATCATGATGCATTTCAAATCTGTTTTGGAACCAGTCATTACCAAACACTTTGGAGCTGAGATTGTTAATGAATTGTTTGAACGGTTCCTCGAGAGAATGCATGAGGTTATGTCCTTGTTATTTTCAGGCAATGGGAAAAGATCTCAATTAACTGTTATTCTAAAACGAAAAACACTACAATCAAAAGCTATCATATCGGCAATTAGCACTGCAGCTTTTGTTATACATACCAGAGAAACTGAGTAATAAATGAAGTTTTGAAACATTCAAGTTATCATTTGCAGCAAAAACAAAAAATGATCATACACGACTACGATAGCATGTATCTTGAAAAGGCTATATAACACCTAAAATATGGATAATGCATCAACACTCAGGCAAATAATAATCTTCAATATACTATCACATAATGTTGTCAACTCTAAGCAGGTATTTCTGGTTCTGCCATTATACGAAGATAAACATTTACATCATATACTGTCTTTGAAATATTACGTATTCGTAAACATATGTATAGCTATATATTTTTATTTCTCTTCTAAACTCAAAAGCAGTCCACATCTACATGGAAAATGTGTAAACAGAAAAAAGTAGGTAACTGATTGGTCCTTGATTTGTTCCGCTGATCTGGATTAGCTTGTGGTAATAAATCCGCTACTGAAAGCTATAAAGTAGTATCATTCATTCCGTAGCAAACTCAAAATTAGACTATGGACGTATAGACATGCTCAACATTCCAGATTGGTTAATGAAATTGCAGTCCAAGCCCAAACTGGCGTTCAAGCGATGATAAATGGTGACACCTTCTAATACTAGCTTTCTTCCTCTTGATCTGGATCAGCTTGTCATAGACACACCAAGGAAAGCTAAGAAAATGATCTCGATTCATTCCTTCATTGTAGCAACCCCAATAACTAGGATGATAAGTAACATAGTACCAAGCGGAGGCTTTTGCATAAACATCATCTTCTTCAGAATCTAATCCACTTCCTTTTTCATTAAACCAGGATCTAACTTCTTTTCTTAAGGACCTCACCGCCAAAACAATTGCTTCTGCATCCCTTCTCTTGGTGAAAGCTTTTGACATTTTCATAATACTTCCACCGAGAATTTCAGCCTCAGTTCTGATGCCATAATAGTCCATATGATTACCCAATTTGTAATCATAATTGCTTTTGTAATAGAAGGCATCATCTATATAATCCTCAAAACCATCAACTTCCATATCAGGGTCATAACACTGCCTTGCCACTTCCAAAGTAAAGGACTTAGTAGAGCTTGTATGGGGTGCAATGTCTCTCACTGCTCGGAAAAGCTTTCCAATCACATTCTGAGATTCATAGGTGGGTTTATCAGGCTTTTCCATGAAATCAGGATATTCTTTGACACGTAGATGAGAAGGAATTTCGGCTGGTACTCCAGTTTTTGGAAAATCAACTGCAATTGAAAATTTACTTGCAAGTTCCAGACATGGTTCACTCATTGCTTTTGCAGGTTCCCTATCAGCAAAGACTGTGTGAGCATTAGAAATGATTCCCAAGCTGTCATTTAAGATGTAGTTGGTGAAATATTCCTCAACTTCCTGTACAAAGCAAAATGAAAATCTCTGAATAACAAGGAAATGTGATTTTCTAGCCGCATGATTAAAAAAAGAAAAAAATCAAGCTAAAGCATAAAACAGAGTTTGCAGTTAGAACTTGATGCATACAGATAGACAACCTAAGATTTCACTGTTCTAAAGTATTTTCCAGTATCATGTCTCCTTTTTCTTTTCTTTTTTTTTTTTAAGCATTCAAAGGAAAAAAAGAATCAGTTATGAGGTTGCTAGAATAAAGACTCTCTTGGACTGAACTACCTTACGTTGTAGTTTGAAGCATCCACTGTTACATCAAAATGAAGCATTGTGCCCAGAGGGAACCAAAAAAAAAACAGTTAGATTATTGCTTGAAATTGCACAAATGAGATAGCTAAAAGAATTAAAAAGTACGTGCTATCATTGTCACATAAATTAAAAAGGCCGGGGCCAAAGTTTGCTTTTGCAGCTCCCTGAGATTCAGAAAAACATATAATAAGCAATTCCCTTTCCATCTGCTTCTCATTTTTCTTATAAATTGTGTAAATTGTTGCTTCATATAATAAGAAAAATCGATATGCATGTCTATTAGCATATGCTATAAGACACATAAGAGCAAACTAACCCAGAAAAAAAAAAAAATTCCAAAACTGACTTTGACATGTAAAAGATGCAGGCGGAGTAAAGTCATCATAATACAGAAATAAAGGCACCACAAGGAAAAACAAAAATTAGAAGGAAACACCAATTAGTATTGAACCTATGCACAAAACTAAATCCTCTGTCATAAAGAAAAAAAAATAACTAAGTCCTCTGTCATAAAGAAAAAAAAATTAAGGAACATATGTATTTTTGAAGCATTGCAGCTTTATGTTTGACGATACCAGAATGTACCATAGAAGAGAAAAAAATTGATAAAGTGACTGAATAATCTTAAAAGATAGTGAAACGATAATAGTATCGTTGATGTAATAATTGCTTGAACATTTCATACGTACACATGTACCTGAATTGTTACATCATGATCGAGTTGCGAACTTGGCTCCGGTGTATAGTCCATTGGTGGGATTGGCCGACGTGGGATTAAATCAGGATCCCAGCAGACAAAGTAGATATCTCCATCTAAATCGCTACCCGAGCATTCATTTGGATGAGGTCTAAGATGGCAGTTCAGATACTAATGTTAATACTGTATGCACACCAAAAAGAAAAAAATCTGAAAAGGGGCACTATAATACTAGTCTGTTACTCAGCACTTGAAAAACAAAGAGGTGAGGTGTCCATGTTAGCGTCAATGGAAGTTCCAAAGCACAGGAGACTTCCCCCTATATCCTCCAACCACCAAACCCCCCCTCCCCCAACCAAAAGCCCCCCTAAAAAAAAAACAGAAACAATAATAATAACAACCTGCCTGTGTCAGTAGACAAATAAGTAAGAGATGATAAAGCAATGACCACAGAATATAGCCTAGGTATTTCTAAGGAAGCAGGAGTTTCCATTGGTACGTTCTACTGTTTTCCATAAGAAGCCTACTGCACATGTCAAATAATAAAAGGGAACACAGATAGCAGTTACATTCATTGAAGGGGGTGGTTATCTTACAGAAAAGAATTCAGCTAGCTGATGTGACAGACCTAGTTATCTCAACCCAACTAGTTTCCTACAATAATACCACAGAAGGAGGCCAAAATAGCCCAAACATAGACAGACACAACAGAAGTAGAACTATCATACAGATGATTATAACAAGGACAGCGAACATCATAACAACGGCAACAATGATTAACTACAATAACAACAATGACATTATAAGGTTCAATCCACTATGAAAGACACCCAGAAGATAAGAACTTGAACACCTATAGGAACATAGCCGCACATACACAACTTTCTATCCCTCTCTCATTCGTATATAACTGAGTCCAGCCATATTTGAAGTTGAGGCTTTGTGGTTTTCAAAACCCATTGGAGAAATAGAGAAATGATATTGGAAGAGTAGACAAGAAGAGAGCATATTTCCAAGTTCTCTTTTGATAAAAGGTAAATTTCTGTCTCGCATGAAAAAAGCGGGGAGTTTTCCATTTTTCAAATGTGAACCCTTTGCAAATGCAACTGGAAAAGTACATCTAAGAACTCTCAGCTATACAAATAGAACTTTTGGCACAGACAACTCAAACCAGTAACCAAATTGCCTTAACTAAAGAATGACCTAAGCTATAAGGTTGGAAGAG
Source organism: Jatropha podagrica (assembly GCA_947857235.1). Classification (NCBI taxonomy): domain Eukaryota; kingdom Viridiplantae; phylum Streptophyta; class Magnoliopsida; order Malpighiales; family Euphorbiaceae; genus Jatropha; species Jatropha podagrica. The sequence continues at coordinate 9,511 of CANUEP010091571.1, forward strand.
ACTAAGAGATATACCTTGGTCCTTTCTGTGGGAAAACAACACAGTCCACCATATGGTGCAAATCTGGTACATTCACAGCCCTTAAAACACGAATATCACCTGGGTGCAGGCATGGGTTTTTAGCTACAATGACCTTTCCCTCTATCACAAAACAGTTTCCTGATCCAATGCCCCCAAACATGGTGGAACTATCATATACCTGCTTATGTTTACTACCAGAAAATTGCACAAATACCTGGCCATATTCCAAGTTTCTTGTCTCATCCAAACATCCCATCATAGATCTTCCATTCGGAACAAAGATTCTAGATTTTGTCCGCAAATCAAGCAACTTTGATGCTCGGAATGTTTGGAGCATCATTGAAAGGAATGGTTCAGCATCAGGCTGATAACCACACAAAAGCATTTCCTTGAGAATGTTAGTGGTCTCTCCTGGAGACATCAAATCTAGTGCTTCTTGGGCCCTTAACGAGTTTGTTAAAATGGCATCTAGTTGATCAACAGCCTCTCTCTGTTTCCTCTCAAATATATGGTCCGGAACACCGAGGGTCGAAAGAAGGGTAATCAGTTGGCGATTCAGAAAACAAGGCTGATACTTGCTATAACCCAAAACATCCAGTTTTGTATTTTCAGACTCATACTTCCACATGCTTTTTCTCAATGATAATTTTTTAGAAGAAGTTGGATCAACAGCCACAACACCTTTATACCCACCATAACGAATTTGAAATGCGGATGGATAGGAACCTTGGTGCCCACATTTCAACGCCACTCTCCGAGCAAATTCAGCAGATATTTTGCCTATTCCATCAGAGAACAAATATTTGGTTCTGCCCCTTTCAACCTCTATATCTGGAAGAATTTCAATTTCATTTCTACTAACAGCCAGTGTTTCAGTGGATGAACCAAAAGACTGACCTAATCTGGCTGCATATTTAGCCACGTTTCGTATCTGACGAAAGTTTCCCATCCATTCTCTTATATCTGCAGCAGTGAGCCCATATCTTGAAGCAAACATCCAGCAAGAATTTTCCCTCAGCTGGCTAGATGAAAAGGCAAGGAACTCAAACCTTTTACTTCCAATAACTATTCCATTTTGGAGAGTAGAGAGAATCCTTTTGTAAATAGCAGTCCTCCTATCCCCATTTCCAGAAGAAGCACGGGGAGATAAATCCGTTGAATGAATTTTCTCTAACTCCTCATCAACAAAAGACACACGGAGAAAATCATTAATATCTTTTGAATAGTGGCGTATCACGCGGTTTGAGACATTAACCTCTGGGCCACAGAAATACACTTTGCACGGTGTTATTTGGACCCTACGGATGTGTATCAAACCAGAGTCCAAGGATATCGAAGGTGATCTTGGAAGGTACTTAGACTTAAGATACTTCCTGTACTGCTCATTAAGCCACCTAGAAGGTTCATAACAACATTCTTTCAAGTGAAAAAGCTTCTCAAGAGCATGCTCTATGCAGTCAATGTTCATTCTACGTGGATCAACCAACTTGTAAAAACTAGAATCAAGTGCTAACCCTGGAAGGCACCCATTCTGAACCAACAAATTAACTCGAAATAATATCTCAAATGGCAAATCAACACCTGAGGGAGGACCAACAATCGGAACTAGATCCAGATTGTGAGAAAAAGCATTACCATTCTCCAAAACAAAAATTCCTTCGCTTTCTTTATAGTAAGAAAAGTTCTCTTGAAATTTTAGAACATTAATGCTGGAAGGAATCTCCAAACATAATCCAGATGAATGCCCAATAAGGCAGAATGATGTGAAATCAATTGTCCTGACCCATTGCTCATCAGGGGTATCCTTAAAGTAGTTGAAAAGCGGACTCTCAAACACATTAAACGATGGAATCTCTTTCTCAAAAATTCGGGGTGCACCATATAACTAAAAAAAGAAACCAAATTAGCAGTTTGCATTTGTACTTGAAATCTTACATGAAACAAGAGAGAGCACAAATTGTTCGATTATTGTATTCATCACATTCAGACTAATAACATAAATGAACCCAATAAAAGCACAAATTACCAACGGAAAGAAGAATTACGAAAATGGAACCTTTGGCCTTAGATTCCACTTCCCATTTATTTTGGCAAGTCAGTGAATCACAAATGCCACATTTGTACCAGCAGGAAAAAGGAATTCCGCTATCTTGAGATAAGATCCTCATATTAGTAACCTTAACCAAGGGACAACTCTTTCAAATTCCCAGAGATAGAAAGTTAGCCAATTTTATTGATAACACCATATTAAAACCTCTGTGCCTCTATCCATCAAGAGTACCTTATTTTGTTAGTTTTAGGATTAATGGTAAGTCATTTAAACAGAGGTGGGTAACGACATGAGCACAGACCACTTGACCGGTGAAGCATGAAAGATTGAGAACTAAAGATAAAGCATATCACTTAAATCTAAAAGAGTTAAAATATATGCAGAATGATTAAAGAACCAGCAAACATCAGTCAAGAGTTTGGACAAGATTTTAAATTTTTAACAAGTGCCTAGTGCTTTATACCCTCACATGCATAAAAACCAGTCTCTGACCATATATACCGCATCAATACATGTCACACAATGGCACTGCTATAATGCTTTCTGTGTTAATCAGCACAATTTCTATATTCCAAATGCTAATTGTTTGCCTGAAATATATAATGCACTACTGAACAGTAGAAAAATTGTCAATTAAAAAAACTAGACTGAGAATGTAGACACCCATATGTAAGAAATCAAAACCACAAACAAGCAAAAACTCTAAGCCCATGTTTGGACAGCAAAAGAAACAAATAATAAACTTAGCAGTTCAAAAGGGTATTCAGTATGTTAGAAAAGCCAGCAGAAAGTTCAAGCAAGCCAATAAGAATATCCGAATTTTCTTGATGACGCGACATATGGCAATGAAAAAAAATATACATGCACATATCATGCTTTAGTCGTAACCGAGATATAAGTAAATTGTTTAATTTATTACTAATAAGAGAATTCATTTCCCCACCATCATACTTATTAAAGGCATGCCTCATGCCTTAAGGTTCAACTTCAAATCTCAAGAGTCCTCAAGCGGGCGACTAGACTTTTTGTGCCATTTTTGCATCTTAGGCCCAAGGAAGGCGCGTCTTTATAATTTTTGTTTTGAGAAGTCGCCTTCGAATATGAAACTGTCTAGCCCAGTATCTATTACAACAACTAACAACAACGAAGCCTTAACCCCAGACTAGTTGAGGTCGGGATATGAATTCTTTGTCATTATATTACAAAAACCAATGATATGCTTTATGATCCAGCCTCCACTTCTTCATCTAGCACTCACCTCCTGCAGTCTAGCCTTTGGCTAACAGCCATTCAGACATGCCTCTCTCAATTTCTCTTCCAATTTGCTTTCTATATTCTTTCTTTTTTTTTCTTTTTTTCCTTTCCTGATTTTCCTTTTCTATCTGAACAATATCTTACAATATAACTTTTCTTGTTGCCATTTTTTTTATTTATGTGTTTCTTTCAAGCTTTTCTACTTTTTTTTTCCCTTTTTTTTCTATCGTAAAATACAGTTTTCAGATTTATGTGTTTTATTTATTTCTAATTTTTGCGCGTCACTTCACTCAGGCTGGCACCTAGGCTCCAGTGGCTCTATGCGCATAGGTTCCCCTTGCGCCATCAATTACTATGCCCACCAATGCAGCTCAACAATTTGTTTATGTAAAAGGAAAACATAGTTCATCCGTGCAATAAATAGCAAAGCAAAAAAGGCATTTCCAAGGTTCGAAAAAGCCCTATAAAGAATTTCAAATAACAGATAAAAATGCTTTAAGAGTATCAAGAAACAGTATTTAATAATTCAAAAATTAAATAAAATGTATTGAAGAAACCTGAATTAGAAGATATTTCACAGATCGACCTTGTGGACGATGTAGCTCGATCTGCCAAACATTCTCATAGGAAAGGTCAAGCTTGTATTCCATCTGTTGATGAGATAGAAAAAAGTGCAATTTTCTCATTCCAAATCCAAAATTCACCAAAACATTTGTCCCTGTCCATAGAACAGAAAACTTTTCTTTTGATATCTGACACCCAAAATGCAGTGTTATATGGTCCATGCTGTATAAAAATGTTCTGGGCTTTGGTACGATATCATTATCCAAAGTCCGAGCCTTGAGATATGAAGTGCCATACCAAAGACGTTCATTAGTCAAAGATATAATTAATTCAGCATCTCTGGCAGTCTTGAATTGAACAATAGCATATTTTCTTGGACCCCCATTTTTGGTTTCCCTGATCTTCATTGCAAAAACAGTTCCTTCGCCTGTAAGTGATTCCAGAAACTTCTTGACTTCATCTACAGTCACATGGGAAGGGAATCCATACACTTGAATCGTCTTACCCATCAAAGCAATTCTGCAGTCAAAATAGAACAAACTGAATCACCCACTACAGATATTAACACTCCAAAATTTTTAGGGAGATATGCACTTCCACAACGTAAATGATAAAAAATTCTGAGTATGACTTTCTTGTAGGCTTTGTCATGCAGTCAATCATAAATATAAATATAAATTTATAAATATAAATTTCAGACCCCCACAAGCTTCTAAATATGAGTCTGTAACTACTATGGCAAAATAATGAAGGATCCACCATGTCCTGGTTATGAATTCAATCAACGACTTCCTTAATGAAAAATTATATCATTATCATCTAAATATGGAACTCCATACAAGTATGGAGAATCAAAGGGTTTACACGCATGTTCAGAATCTAGCACCAAATACACGTTAACCACAACCTGAAGTGTAATGATTTTGAAATGAAATCAACATTCGAGGTTAAATAGAATAATTGAAAACACAAACTCTCTGTGGAAAGCAACAGAGGCAAGAAACAATAGCATTTCATTGAACACAAAAACAATGGAATGTAAAAAGAAGCCAAGCATTGTACTCAGATTGATGTGATGAAATTTATAGCTTATGTCAAAAAAATAGATGACACTGCAATGAAATAAGTGAGAAAAAGAAAACAATGCTTATAACTACTCTATCATCAAGAACTGCGAAAAGCTGAAAATCACTCAATCTAAAAACCTAAACTCGTGTTCAGCACCCAAGCATGGTTTTTGTACCACTAACAAGTTTATCTTTTTATCTACTCTTCCATCGTTAATCCTTATCAAAAACCATAGCACATCGATCCTTGTCAGATACATATAGGCACGATGCCCCAATTTTATGCCAGCTATTGCAAGCTAACATAAATAAATAATCAAACCACATTTTCTAAGTAAATTTCACAAGAAGAGAGAGATGGATATATTGGTAAAAGAAAACACAGAATTACCAAAAAAAAACAAATGAACTACGAATCTGATAACACATAACACTCATAGAGTTCATCAATAATATATATATTCCACCTACCGTGCAGAGGCTAACAAAGCAATCCCATTTATCTAAAAATTAAAAGAAAACAGACTATGAAAAAAAAAGGTAAAATTTAGCACAAAGATGAAAACTTTTTTAGTGGATGTATCCACATTCTGGAAATTGTACTTGGAAAGAAAGCAATCAAAGAATCAAATAAAGGTTCCTTACCAGAAAAGTAAACTAGAGAAACCAAATTATCACTCGCTCACTGAAATCAAACCACTTCAGTTCTCATCCAAGAAACAAGAAACCAATGATAAAAACAGTTTCACATTCAAGTCGCTCTTTTTTCTGTCTTTGAGCGAGCAAATTTTCATGTCATGTCGCTCGTTTTTGTCCGATCAGTCAATTTAAGTCTTTCTGTGACACTGTTGCGCTCGTACAGAAAAACCAAAAAAATAGTTCCATGATTCCCTCCATCGGAGCACACTTTATCAGTTGACGTTTTATTATGACGTCGACATACGGTCGCGCAGTGAGAACGCCCAGTCAGTGCTTAATTTGCTGACGTGGATAAAAACTATTGGATGTATTTATATGATGTCGAGAGTGCCGCTTACACTATAGTGAAAGCCCATATTATTGTCCCGTCTATTGGGACCACTCCTCCGCGCAAATAGATCACGGCCTCTGAGACCAATTTATCCAATCACTGCAATCTTACATCCCATTTCCGAGTCTTGAATTTTTACCCTAAAAACAATTACCCGTTAACTAATTAATTTTGTGATTCCTTAATTTTTTTTTTAAATAATAAATAAAGTACTAATTTTATCAAATATTAAAAAAAATAACGTTTGTAATTTTTTTGTGAACAGCGGAGATTTACGTAGACAAGGGAGTAGGCTAACATTCCTAATGTATTTTATGGAAACTTGGATAGGACAGAGGCAAATAAGGTTTTCTATTCATCACTAATTGCAAGGAAGAAAGCGGCCACCTCATCGTGCTTTTCTTCTAGCGAGAATCTTTGTCGTTACCTTAAATAATTGTCCTTTGAAAGTTGAAACTTCCTCGCGAAGTAGAAGATGAAGTTATCAAATGTGCACGACCTTAGCTAAAACCTTAACGTCAGTTTTTAATCATCCATCCTTATCAACTCAACTCAAGCGCTTTTGCTTTGTGTGCTTAAGTGGGCAATCTCCCATTCCTACGAGGGAAGGATGGGTAAGCGAAATTTATTAAAAGAAATTATTTGTAATTAATGTTACTTAGATTTATTTATTCTTTTTATAAATAAGAAAATATAAATATTAGTTTACTCTCTCAAGTGTCCGCGCTTAGACTCCTGTTTAAACAAAACGGGCAAAATAAATGTTGAATATAATTACAAATTTAAGTAACATATGTCAATCAATCCAAATTCAGGCATAACCTATTTGTCAGTTTGCTAAAAGTTGATTTTTTTTATACTTGCACCAAATCATTTAGGCCCACGTTCTTTTTAACAATCCATAAAATTTACTAATATAGGATTGTCTTCAGAAGCAAAGGAATTGACTCGAAAGAATTTTGCATTGCTGATAATTAAACTTATGATCTAAGTCCTAGTGATTTACTTTGTAAGTGTTCTTTGCCATTAAATTATTTCATTCTGATTATTATTGAGTTTATTTAAATAAACATAGATAATATAGAAAATAATAAATCAAATTTATTACTATTCGAAACAATTTTTACATAAGATTATAAGAATGAAATTCAATTCTTCTAATACAATCATAAGTTGAAAAATTCTTGCATATGAACTTTTATAAAGAAATGAAAAATAAAAACTATTCTCACTAATTATGCTTCCCATGAGAGGTGGGATGGGCTTCATATATAGTTCAAACTTGACCCTAAAACAATGAACAAGAGGATAAACTTTTTGGAGTGAGCTTGTGTCCTAAGTCACAGAATAATAATCCTTTTGGAAAAAATGTCAAAATGTTTAACAAGACGCTGCTTCTCCGATATTCTCATCACAATTTCTGCGAAAAATTAAGGCTGAGTGGTGTGGCAGTATACCAATTAAAAGATTTTAACTAAGTACTGCTACCGACCCAAGCATGAAAGCACACATGCAAATCCAAAAAAGAAAAAGAGAGTACCAGTGAACTTTTCTTGTTCAGACAAGTGGATTGGTCTGATTGGAGACTATGACTTACTCAATGGTAAGAGAATCTCTGTACATAAAATATGCGAGCGAGAAATATCCGGTTGCAGTAGATAGAGATTCAATGAGTTTACCGCAATACATCCTCATATGGCATACGAATACAAAATAACAAAATTTACTTCGATGTAAAGACAGCGTATGAATACAATCAAGTGAAATTTCAAAGGGGCAAAGTAACAAACTTATACTGCAGGAACTTTTCGAATTTGCTCAACCTCATTATAACAATGAATATCCGCACGTGAAGACTAGAACATAGCTTATGATCCAAAACCACATGGCCTCATCATACTAAATAAGAGCATTATATGGAACCTAAAACTAAAACTAAAGGGGACTATAGCAGCAACTCAGCAATCTGAATGGCATTAAGTGCAGCGCCCTTGCGTATCTGATCCCCACAAACAAATATATCCAACCTGCTTGGAATCCCAGCATTAGTAAGATGGTCTACAAAAGCTATTTGATTATTTAGTCGGAAAAAAAATAGCTTGCAAGTGAGTTTTACCCATGATTCCCCTCTTGAGAAACGTCACGGCGGATTCTACCAACTGCAACATCATCTTTGTTTGATACCTCCAATGGCGTTGGGAAGTGATTCGATGCCCGATCATCAATAACCACCACCCCAGCAGCATTCTTCAGAATGGCCCTTGCTGTGTCCTGGACAAACAACAAATTTATTAAAATTGAGAAATTGCTTGACTTTTGAGAGATATATAATGCCCCTTATGGAAATATGTTATAGTTATATGTCATAGTTAAAATTAAAATGTAACTGCCCAAAAAAAATGGAGACATATAAAGTCCTTTATGGAAATATGTTAATAGTTGTATCCAAATGTGGGCAAAATGACTTGGGAAAAAAATAGATATATTTATATATAAAGAGCTAGGGGTAGAACCACATGCATAACAATAAACCAAGGTAAGAATTAAACTTCAAAGTCATGAAAACATCAAATCAAAGAAAAATGAAGAAGACACATCAAACAAGTTTTTATTAAGGCAAATATCGGAATATGGTCGTCTCATTCACATATTATCCACCATAATACCTGGTCCTGAGGAACACATACACACACTCACAAAAACAAACGACGACAAGAAGAAAAAGATATAGGAATCAAGATAAACTTTTCAAATAAACATATTAAATCAATCCATACAACTTTTATAAAACTTGAAGTTGTTGATTCTTTTATATTCATTTCTCCAATCTGAGAATCCATGCTCTCATCAGTGATAAATCATGTCCCACTTTATAAAATAGGCATTTGCACGAACTGTATGGAGAATTTCTTACAAACTAGGAGCTATGACATTTTCCATTAATTTCTACTTAGACAAGAATATCACTAACAAGTAGATTTTGTACTTTTACTGTAGCAATTGCTGAACAAGAAAGACATGGTACTTTGAGTCCTAGTTATTTTATCTGAAAAAGATGAAATGCCTTTTTCCTTAGACCTCAGATAGAATGATAATGTTGCACGCTTCACAATGGCTAAAGCAATAGAGGTTTTGAAGCAAAAAAGATGGATATCTAACTACACTATGAGATGATAAAACAAGCCTGATGTTAGCCACTCTTTGACAAATAACAAGCTCTAATGCTTTGATTGTGTAGACTTGAAAAAGGAAAAAAAAAAAAAAAAAAAAAAAAGAGAAAAAGAAGCAAAAGTGCAACAGGCCCCCAGCAATTCCAATTTGTCCTGCTCAACATATAAGCATCGGATTCATAGGGGCAAAAAACATCATACAGGCGAAAGAAGCATTCCAATTCGAGAAGAGTTTGCATGTTCTAACCAGAAACTATTTTAAGATGCTTCTCAAGATTAAAATGAGTGATGACCACAGCATACAAAGCATGCAAAATGTCATGAATTTAACAGTCTTATAATAAAATGAAAAACTTAGAAAATCAAAAATATAAAAAGAATCAAATAATTCTATCTAGGATTTCGTGTCAGCAAATAACATGAATTGAAACGTGAGAAAAGAACACTGATACACCTATGAGAAGAATTTACATAAAGCAAATGAATACAAAGCAAAAAGTTGAAGCTAACTGCTAAGAAATAATTTACTGATTACAACAACAACAACAAATTACCTCATCAAGGGGCTTCTCAAATTGAAGATTAACACTTTCAGCATGTGCACGCATGACAGGAACTCGTACACATGTAGCAGTGACTTTAACATTCATGTCATCCTGGAAAAAAAAGGGAAAATTTTATAAGACTAAAAAGAAATATTTTCCGCAGAAATTTCAAAAACAACTGCAGTGTATCTAATGAGAAGAAATGAGAAAAAAACCACCTTTTAAAACTTACCCAAATTTTTCGGGTTTCCTTTACTAATTTCATTTCCTCTTCATTGTACCCATTTTCAAGGACGGGTGCATTGTGTGAAAATAAATTAAAAGCATACTGCAAACCAAATATATTAAGAGATCAATTCAGAAACTTCATAGGATATAAACTAATTTCTAATTAACATGTCAACTGGTACGAGAAGAAAGAAAAAAAAAAACAAACCTGCTGCTTAAATATTTTACATGTGAGTGGTTTTCCTTCCAAGACCTTAGAGACAAGAAAACAAGACAAAAGGAATAAAACTTCGTGAAGACCTTATCGCCAAAGGCTAAGACTAAGGAAACAAAAAATCTTCGACAATGAGATTGGATGGAATGAAGAAACCTCACGAGTCTGAAGCTCCAACTCTTCCATTGCAGCAGCACCAGCACCACTGGCTGCTTGATAGGTACTAACAACCATGCGTTGTACCTACAACATCAAATATGACTTGGAATTTACAACCATAATCCCATAGAAAACCTTAAAGGACGCAAAAAACCAGCGCATCACTTTAGCTGCTCAAGGTGTGTTGTTGGTTCATATATATATATA
>CANUEP010091573.1:0-30052 GCA_947857235.1 Jatropha podagrica
TCACAAGTAACTTTCATGTAATTTACTTAATTATAATTAAGCCAATTTAATCTAACATTAATAAATTTCTAATTTGAATTCTATACTGAAATTAAGTGACTGAAATATAATTTATACCGATCAACAATCGCACTTCAGATTCGTGTTCAGCGAGCAAAATGCAGCATTCTGCCTCTTGGGTGCCTCGCCGGACCGCCGCCGTTCACGGTGGCTGAAAAATCGCACTTGTCTAGAAATTTGTGCTCTTTACGTCATTCGACTCGTTTTTTATCAAGGATTCCATTTCTGGCATCATTTGCGTGAGATCAGGCCTCTAGCTTGCCAGATCGACCACAATAGTAGCCGCTCCTCCGTCGTTCATGGTGGTTCGATTTTCAATGCTCCATCGCCAGAATAATTGGAGGGAAAACATTCGCGTGGCCAAGGGAAGTGGAACGGTGATCTCCTCTTTGACTGTCTGCACCGTTAATGGCCGGAATCGTCGAAACTCACATCGCGCCAAATCGCAGGAACTCCAATCGCGATCTGTCCCATCACTGACTTCAACTTCACAATCCAAGACCATTGCTGAGTTGCTCTCATCGAGCTCGTGCCTGGGTTATGTTTGATCGTCGCAGGCGATGGCCGGAGGTGACGGTCGGCGTGAAATCGCGCTCTGCGATTGAGAGAGAGGGGAGTCGCGCACAAGAGAGAGAGATGGGGAGGAAGAGGAAATTTTTTTTATTATTATTATTTATTTATTATTATATATATATATATATATATATATATTTTTAACTAAATAATTTCGGTTCGATTTGAATCCATTCTGTCCACGTCATCAATTCAGTCTGATTTTCCGTTGATTTAGAGATTTTCAATCGAGTTTAACTATTTGAATTTTGCTTTTTAGGTTCGATTTGTAGAACACGAAACTATCTTTCATTGGCTAGAATTTATTATTAAATTTTAAATCAAAATTTTTTAAAAATAAATTAACGGGTTATTTCAGGTGACCTCCTGAGAAGTTTCATTTTACTTACGGGACAAAATAGTGCGGATCTTATCAATCCAATATGGGATGAAGCTGGCTTGATTCAAAGTGAATAATTCATCTGGTGGTTAGAGTCAGAGCGTGACAATTACTTACCCAGTGCATTAGAAAAATAAATATATGAACATATATACAAACTTTTGAAATGCAAAAAAAGGCCCAAAATAGAAATATAAAGTTCTAATTTTTTTTCAATTTCAAAAACATTATTTTCTTTCAAGTCAAATATATTTAGAATATAAAAGAAAAAATATCAAAAAAATAAAAATGCTTAATCAGGAGAGTCATCTATTTATTGCAAGTGAGATATAAATCTCATATTAAATTAAAGTGATAATGGTTATAAATTAATTCAATAATGAAAAAAAAATAAATAATAAATTTTTATTAACAATAAAAATCTTTTAAGAACACATATAATAAGAATTAAATTATATTAAAAAAATTACTGATTTAAATTTTTAAGACAACTCTGAAAATTCTATAATTGAATTAAATTTGATTTTGATGGACAAAAATGAAAGTCAAGTCAATAAATGAAAATTACAAAGCAAATTATGCTAGAAGTCGATATTGTTCGGTTAATGAATTTATTTAAGTAGTTTGTTTCTCTATTGTTCTAAGTTTCAAATTTAAAATACATAAATTGAGTGATTTAGTAATAAAAAAAAAGATTATATAAGACAAATACTATATTCTCTCCAAATAAACCCACAATTTTTTGTACAACCATAAGAAAAAGAAGAGTACAATTCTTTTCTTTTTTATTATGTATATTTATTTATTTAAAAAATAATTTTTAAAATTATATCCAATCAAATAATAAAAGGTAATTTTTCTTTTTTTTTTTCATTTTAACCATAGATATCCCAAGCCCATTGGGCTAGAACTAAATTTTGCTCGTACCAGTTTGGCCTAAGCAATAAAATGCTATCAGAAAATATTTGTCTTATCTACGAGAATCGAACCATTTACTTCACTTATTAAGTATCGAACCATTTATCCAAAACTCATTGTTATAAAATGTAACTTTCAAATTGATTTTGACTAAGATTATTTTAAAATATTCTAAATTTTATTGAGAATCATATAAAAAATTTCATTATTCTCCTCGATTCTCATTTTTATATATAGTATGGACATAGATAGATAGATATGCACACATTTATCAAAGTTTCTTCATATGCTAAACGGCAGAGGGAATAGAGCAACTTCCATAGGATGTTGGACTCAACATAGCAATTGAAGCAGCTCAATGTCTTGCTTTCTTGCACACATCAGAGAAAAATATCATCTACGGAAAATTTAGGACCTGTTAGGATGGTTTCGTTTTGTTAAATAGAACTAGCCAGGTTCATCTTTTTGTCTCTTCAACTTGAATAATTTTCCAGGAGCTGAACTAGGCCCATATAATCGCAATTGTATTATAATCACCAAGCCTGGATATGATAATAATTCAATGTTATTGAGTGTAAAAATTTTTAACCATCTAGCGGGTGTTTATCAACGCTCAAACTGAATCAAACTAAATTAAACCAGTAAAAAACTGCAGCTTTAATAACTATATGGTTTGATTTGATTTACAAAATTAAAAAAATCGAGCCAGCAATCTGTTTTATGATTTTGGGTTCAAAACCTTCAAAATCAATCCAAACCAAACCGAAAATAGTATCTATTAAAACTATAGCATTTTCTATGTGATTAAAATTCTACCGTTTTTTATACAGGAAAAAAGAATTATCCAACACTAACACTCAACGCCAGTCGCCAACAATAAGACGAAAAAGATCATCTTCCGTCTTCTTCTCTTTTCACCTTGTCTCTGCCATTTTTTCTCTCTTTTCACCATTAGTAGCTATCATCACCACGCTTTCCTCAATTCACGTTGAGAAAATCAACAATTTTGTGATTATTTCATCCTAGCAAGAACAGATTAGGGTTTTGTTTCAAATGGATATTAAGTTTTAATTATTTAATAGAATTGTTATTTTTCCATGATAATATTTCTTTTTTTTTTTCTTTAATTAGTACAAGATTTTCAACTAGTTTTGTTGTTATGTTTTATTTATCTACTTTGTTTTTCACATTCTTTTGTCCTCGGTTTTGATTTTGAAATTTTTTTTTTGTTTCTTTAATTTTTTCTTCTTTTAAATCAAACCAAATCAACCCAAACCGTCAATATGGTTTGATTTGGCTTTTACATTTTTATGAGTTTGATTTTGCTTACACTTCATAAACCATCATTTTAAAAATTTAGTTCGAATATAGCTTTAAACCGAAACAAACTAACCCACAAGCACCCTACATGCTCAATCATACAAGAATGAGCATACCATGTGATCAAGTAAATTGGGCTTGGCAATTCTGGATTTATTTCTGATGAGCTTGAAAGTAATTATTATAACCCTTTGGAACGAGATTATTATAAGAAGACTTGCCTAGAGGCCCATTAGCAGAGAATTTCCTTTGTTGGAAGACTTGAATAATTTTTAATCCGTCACCTCTCTAATTGGCACTAAGCTGGAACTCCACAATTCAGTCTATACGATTCATAAGAAAATGAAAGGAAAACAAGGTGTGAGTGAGGATGCTACAAGCGAGACATTTTGTTTACCAGCTCCAAATTGGTAGACCTAACTACTGTATGGCATGAGTGATGGAGTTATAAGTGAGACATTTATTAATAAATGGCTGAAGTTTTTACCGTTGAGGATTAAAAGTTTATTTTTCGTACTGACTACTATTTCAATATCATGAAAGATTGATTTAGGTCCATTTGATTAGCTGTTCAAGCTAGCTAATAATTGTAGATAATTAATAGATTTTAGCTGATCCAATACTGATTATTTGATCAAAGTTTTAGTAATGTTTACTATCAAATATAAAACTACCGACATATACATATATATATATATATATATATATATATATATATATATATAATTTTTCTAAGGTTAGTATATTATTTTTCTATTTTGAAATTTACAAGATTTTGAAAGAAACGTTTTACAGCAAACTAGTTCCAAGACTAAGGGTACATTCAATTTTAAATTTTAATTATATAAGCTAAAATCAAGGACCAGAATAATGGGTCATTAACAATCCTAAATGACAAAAAATGCTAATTTTAGGATAGAAGGACCAATGTGCAAACTATGGTTAACCTCAAGGGGTGTTACAGTAATTTGCCTCTCGAGCAAATATATATACATAATGTCCTCTAAATTCCATTAATTTACCACTCCAAAAGGAGATTTTTGATATTTCATAAAACATGTTCAAATCAAACATACTAGAATAGATGCTACATCAACAATAAAGAAACCAAAGCTGCAAAAGAACTTAGACTAAAAGCATCAACGACTTTAAAGTTTCTAACACAAACAAAACAAGGGAATGTTGTTACCAATCACATAGTAAAATAATTAAAACTATGGCATGATTCAATAGAGGCCAAGAAAGGCCATTAATGCACTTGACCTGTAATGCAGACTACTCGCTTTTTTAACAGCCTTTAGAAAATAACTGGTTAGCTAATACAAGCTTTCACCCGATTTTGTGGATCCAAAGTTAAAAGAAAATTTGTCAATTTCTCAAAGAAACAACATTTTATACAATTCATTAAATATCCTAAAACAATGGTTATCTCTTTCGTTTTATAGCTTGCGTATATTCCAGCTTTAAGTTCATATAAAGGAAAGCATAAAAAAGCTTTAAGATACTAGAATACAAAATTGAGCTTAATCACATGGAGTAATGGATCATTAACCATGTAGTCAAGCTTAATCTCAAGCAAGTTAGCTGATCTAAATTATGTACAAACGCTAACCCAGGAGGTGCAACTTGAGCAGTGCAATGTCAAATGTATCAATACCCATGTGGCCTAATGACATACCTTACACCTTAATAGGCAACAATACCAAATCTTGAGTGTGAGTATCTTTTCAGTTTTTACTTCAGCTTACTCTGGCAGCTATTAACCCTCTGTGTCAACCACCTATGAGAAAGAATAAAGTTTCCAACACCATCTGCCCTCCAACTTAACAAATGGGAGTAGAAGTAACCCAGACCTCAAAAAATTTGCTGTAAAGGAATCAACAAGAAGTTAACCATGTGAATCTTAAGAAAACAACCTACTTGAATAAAACAAAAAAGAAAGCATCCAACCCAAGGGGCAGAAGGGTGTGAACATTGAAGAAACCAGGGTTGACCACGACTTTGAAAAGGAAAAACCAGAAGCTCTCAGATTTTTCCATTTTTTTTACTGCAAAGAGGTTTAATAAACAGCTTGTCAAAGAAATGAGTTCAAGTGCAATTCTTTTGGATGTAAAATTGATGAGAAATATAGAAGGATTATAATCCTAGAAAGATTTTATTTAACATACATGAGACGAAGAGTGAAGATATTTCTTAGGCCAGAAGTTCATTTAACTTGCATCCATGCTGGAGGATGTCCTTTTTCTTCTCTTGCCCTTTGGCTTTATAGCATCTTTTAATGTCTTCGCTCCACTCATTTGAAGCCCAGTTTCTGAAGCATCACTAACTGAAGTAGTTGGCTTAGTATCTTCAGGAGCTTTCTCTTGGTTAGCTTGAGTGCTCTTGTGCTCACCTATTTTTTGTTTAATGGGTGTTGCTGTTCCTGCATGTTTCCCAAATAATACAAGTCAGTTTCTGCTAGCTTTCTCCATTGATCGCCTTATGACATGGTATTTCCCAAGTGGATTATATGATGTTAGATTCAGAAAATGTTCGGCCTGGGCACTTTCTAATATATTCCACACTAGATGAGATGACTACTGCACACAGATTTTCCAACCACTAATAAGATGTTGCATTCACAACCAAAGGGAAAGCAAACCAGGTTGCTCTTTTCAAGGATTGGTGAGATTCAATTCTATTCTGTGATTCTATAGAGCACAGATACGCATGTCATGTAAGGCAAATGCAATCCTTTCTTAGAAAACAAAATTGTAAATAATGGGGAAAAATACATGGGCAGGGCTGCCAGGCCTATAGTCTTCCTGTCCCACATAAATGTAAAATACCTTACGGACTCTTAGAATCAATGGAATATTCCGCCCGAAATTTTCACTAACTGCCACTCCAACCAGAAAAGGGGACCAATTTCATATTTTACTTCAACTTACCATTGATACCAAGTTCTGCTTCAGACAGTATAATATATCAATTGTAATAAGATAAGAACAATGAACAATATAAATTACTACCAGCACCAAAGAAGTCATTTCTAGTACTTGTGGCCAATGTTCAAGTTGCATACCTCGTGAGCCTAGTGAAGCTTTCAAGGAATCCAAATCAATGCCCTTCGAATAAGGATCCCTGAGAGGAAAAACTGTCATTAAGAAAAGCATATGATATGTAAAAGGCTTTCAAGAACATAAATGATGTATAATCACAACTGCAACTTTCAATAACACAAGTCTGAGATCCAGACTAACTTCAATATTCATAAAGGGCATTACCAAAAGAATTTCTTTTAATGCACAAACAAACCTATGACATCTCATGAAAAAGATTTGAAAACAGTAGTGTATAGCAGTTCAGAAATAAATTCATTTCGCTGTTCAAAGCATTTAAGCATCCATCTACCAAACTCTACAAAAATCACTAGTGAATAAATCAATTGAAATCATTTCCAATTGCACCTTTTTTTTGTTTTATTTATAATTGACAAGACAGCACCATATCAACTCAATCATAACCAGAATAGCTCCAATCACTTGAGTAAGAACAAAATCTTGAATCTCTATATTACCTACATGTAGCTTTGCACATGAAAGTAGTAGTCTGAAACATGAGATATTAGGCACAGTACAGAATAGTTTTGCTACCAATACAAACAGCAAATGGAAAGATATCATTCATCCTCCGGCAGTTAGACAACCAAGTTCTCAAACAATACAATCATAAAACTTGAAGCAAAAGGGGGCACATGCTACTAGGGTGAGCATTGTTTGATTAAAACCGATTTACAGAACTGAACGGATGAATTTCAACTAATTTGACAAGGTTATTTTAGAATTTCAGCTTGATTTCAAAATTTTAAAAAAATTAGGTTTTCCCAGCATTTGATTCAGTTTTCAAATTTTGAATTGTTAAACCGAGATAACCGAGCATATTTTAAATGACTTCAATTCTATTGAATCAATGCGAGGGTTGACTATTTTAACCACCAAGATATGAGTTGATGCAATAGGATATTCTCTTTTTAAAAGAATATGCCAAAGTTACTGAGGCATTCCTTCTTCTCTGAGGTCTCTACCTCATTACTAAAAGTTCTTATCTGTCTTATTCTTCCCACCAAAATTAAAACTTCTATATAATCAAACTTAAGAGAACAGAGATTTTTATTCCATATATCTGCACCACAACCCCTCCGCCCCCCCAATCTCTCCTTTTCTTCATTTTCTCTCTTTATTATTCTTAATGGGGTTGTTTAATCAATGGTGGAATTACAACTGATGGGGATCTAAGGTCTTGTGGATTTTTACACATCTTAATGCATATTGATCTCCATTTATAGGGTTTCCTTCATTATTGAACATATTTTTTAAGATAGGATGTAGTTCCTCAAAAGATATGGAAATGTTTTTACTTAATTTGTTCTATCTGATAGTGAGAATGATAGAATAATGGGAGAAACCAAATTGTAGTTATCAGTTCAGTATTTTTGGTTTCATTTCACATGTGGATCGGTTCAATTTGGTATTTAATTAAAAATGTTCACTTAATTTGAATCGATGTGAAAATCAAATAGTAGCTGACCAATTGGCCACACTCACATGCTAGAAAGTTGTCATCAAACAAAATTAGCCAATTGCTTGATTTATCAATCAGAAATACACATTTCAGCTAAAAAATTGAAAACAAGATTTATGGTTGAGTTTCAGTTTCTTTGCAATGAAAAACCAGAAACAACAAATTTAGACATTATATCATAGAAATTTATAACATTCCTTTATTATAAAATTATTTATTTATTCCTAGTGATGAACTCGCAAAAATTTCTTTCCACATGTAAATGTCTACAAAATTTCACTCACTCAAATCTTTAGTAAGCTAGCTAAATTAAGAAAATATACATCTGCTGGTGTTAAGCTCATAAAATTTTTATAGGGCAAGAAATTGTATTAATGGAGAAAGAAGGGGAAGAAAAGCTCACAAGTCAAAGCTCATAATAACGACTCTTAAAGATGGTTCAATGTCTTTTTTTACTTTCTGAAACAGGTTCTTGACAATGCAAAATACAAAATTAGACTTCGGAAAGGACTAATAGCATACCAGCTTGAGGGGGGCCCCAGAAATTTTGTAGCATTGCCCGCTCTGAAAGTGTTTCCACCTTGTTGAGATGACCTGAGACCATTATCCGTGTCATTATTTTTTATGCTGCTTTCCTCAGATTCTATATTCAATTTCTCTATCTGGTGCCTTGACAACTCAATAATTCCCTTGTGCATGAAAGATATGTTTTCATGCTCTCTCACATCACCTCCAGCCACACTAACATGTTCAGCAACAGAAGTAGACAGGCGCTTGATCTTGCATAATGCTCTCTCAGTGTTGTATGCTTCAATCTACAAAATCACGTTACAAGAGATAGTATGAAGAGAAAAAAGAAAAAAAAAAGTACCAGATAAATGCTGCTACAAACAGGAATAAAAATACATAAGCAAAAGAGCACCACTATTCTTTGCCATTCACCAAGTGGACTGCTATTAGTATAAAATGGCACCATATGTCTGAGGGATGAAACCCTGAATTTGCTTCTAGAAGTTACCAGATGTTTGTGCCAATGTGATATTTCCTTTTTGTTCCCCCTCTTGAAAACCAATTTAGAAATCAATAATGGTAGTACAGTTGAAAACATTGATGTTATCAAAACATATAATTTCAGTCCAGTGAGGCCATGAGCTGCATTCTGAGAAATAAATTTGAGGCTTTAGGTACACTATTAAAGCAGGTTCAAGTTAAATCTTTCCTGCATATTATTATTATTACACATAGTTAACCCAAGTTCCTTCAATTGTTCCAATAATAGTGCCTGGAGGTTGGGCCAATATTAGGTTTTAAATGGATGACTAACCAACAGACGCGAGCGCAAGCATATATATAGAGAGAGAGAGACTCGCATCAACCCACAAGCCCACATGCATTCACGCTCACGCACATAAACAACCATATACACATGCACAAACGAACGCGTTCACATGCACATACATAAAGATTTAACATTATAATGTGAATTTAACAATATTGTCTATTAAGTAGGCATAACCACCGTTCAGTTTCAGACCGGAACCAAATCGAAACCGAACCGGTCAAAATTGGAACCGAACCGTAGTCAACGATTCAAAGTTTTAAACCGTAACAGAAACCAGTGGTTTAAGATTTGATTGCGATTCCTTATATTTGAAAATTGAAATCGGCAGTTACGGTTTAAAACCGGCAATTCCGGTTTAAAACCGTTCGAAAAAAAATATCACACTTCACACATGATTTTTAATTGTTAAACTAATTTTATTCATTAAATATAATAACTTTACCATTATCTTATAATTTATTAATATAAATATAACTTATAAATTACAAGTTGAAAAAGAGAAAAAAAATTATTTCTCAATTAAATATTTTTAATTCAAATTTTATACGATATGGGCACAGATGCATTACCAACGAGAACATCTGATGATAACAATGATTAATATAAATGAATTATTTCATTTTTTTTCTTAAATAAATGACACATAATCAATATAATTTAAAAAACTATATATAAATTGAGTACAAGTCCATTTTTTGACATGTCTCTCAATTTAAATTTATAAAAATTAAATACTAGTAAAGAATTTTAAATTTATATTTTGTATAGTTACAATTTTGTAATAAATTTTAAAACTATTAATTACTCTTTTAGTCTTTTTTAATTTAACATTATTATTTATTATTAATTTTCTTATTTAGCTAAAAAGACTAAAAAGGTTAAAAAATATAATCTAAATTCGATTCCAAACCGGAACTGGAGTCTTTAAAATCATCTAAAAATAGTTTGGTTCCAATTCCACTTTTTTGAAATTGAAACCGCTGTTTTAGAACCGAAACCATCGATTCTAGAACCGTGATCATGCC
Organism: Jatropha podagrica; assembly: GCA_947857235.1. Classification (NCBI taxonomy): domain Eukaryota; kingdom Viridiplantae; phylum Streptophyta; class Magnoliopsida; order Malpighiales; family Euphorbiaceae; genus Jatropha; species Jatropha podagrica. Next base: position 10,181 of record CANUEP010091573.1, read on the forward strand.
TATTATTAAAAACTACTTTGATAGTATATTTTGCTCATTTAATATCTTAATTATAGAAAATAATAAATTTCATATTCACATTCAATTAATAAAATATTGTAGATTTACATATCAAGATTTCACGCTAGAAAATATTAGTTGTCCTTAAATAAGAATTTTGTCACCTGCGAGTTAGTTTTTCAGCTAGGGTCATTGAATTTGACATGATTAGAATCAATAAATTACAATCCATATTAGCAAAATCACCTCATTTTATTTCAATAAAGTTAGAATCACTAATTTTTGTACAATTATTTTTGTAATAGCTAATATGATACTATTAAGCTATTGATAGAATAGAAAACTTTTACTTAGCTATACTAACTTTTGTAGCCAATTATTTTTTTTTTTTCAACAACCAATAGATAGTCCTATAAGCCATTAACTTAACTACACCAGAAAATTTTTACTAGGTGGTCAAGTTAAAACAGATTGAAGTTTTAATAAAATTTATTAATCATAATTCTATTGAAATAAAATTAATTAATTTGCTTATACAAATTCCTAACATCATGTGACAATATCTAGAACTAAGTAATCCTAAATCAACATTGCCATCCAATGGTCACTCACAATCTCAATTGAAATATTCCAAAATAGAGAAAGAAAAAGGGACTAATAATTTGGGCAGGCACTAAAAGATCTAACTGAAGAATATACAGAAAGGACTATCAAATGAAAAAACCTGAAGAGAAATATCAATATTGAAAATCTGTTTCTCAAGAAGAGAAAAGGATAAAGCGCACGTGAGAGAAGAGAAGGGTTAAGGTTGAAAGAACAGAGCAAGCACAATAAGGAACTTGCATGAAACTATGTTGAACTGTCAGGAAAATAAACAAGAAACCATAGGAGAGCCAAACCCAAATTATTGATACGCAGCACCTTATGTAAATGATTTGCGACTCAGTGTTGTGTCATACTTCAAATATGATATCTGATAAACCCACCTGTCTATGAGAAGCAATAATCTAATATAATACAAGGAAAGAATTTTCTTCGTGGACCATAATATAGATCTAGAAATACTCATAAAATCTCCAAAATTCTTTTTGGCGTCAACTCCCTTTTCTTCAAAAGTAAAATCTAGGACGGGATAGTAAGGAGCCCTGCATTACCTTTTTTTTTTTTCCTCTCCTTTTCGGGTAAAGGAGAAAAGAGAGATAGCTCAACTTATGGCCCTACTTCAAAGGGCAGGTATCACACCATTGTAATCCTTGACCGGAAAAAAAATAATTAAAAAGGGAAGTTCACGCATTAGTGAGGACCACAATGCTCTGTATTGTCCTTGTAGATTGCTTTGTGAATTTTAATTTCCACTTTTTCACAAATCATAAAATCTTAAGGTGAACTATGACCAGATAATAAAACATAGAGAGACACTTGAAGCTATACATTACATTCAAAATTAAGATGAAAATATACCACGCGATCTTGATAAAACCGTCAAACAAGAGCAGGAGACCATATTCATGGTCCCACCAAAGAGTAAGGTTTATAAAGAAAACAAGAAAAGCATTATAGATGATGCTAATGCCATTTGGCCTCAAAATGCACACTTTCAGATGAAGCCCAAAAGTTTAGATAGTTTATCTAATAAGAGACGCTAGTAAAACGCCAATATAGATAAATTGTTCTCACAATATTATAATATCCTATTTATCTAATAAAAGATGAAATTTAGTAAATTCGTGTAAGAATCGCTGATTTACCCCACATTCAGTTAATCAAGTGATTAAAAAGCAGAAAGACAACTCAACTTTTGAAAAGACTTTGAATAGAAGAAACTCACTGCATCTTTTATTTTCTTTGTTATAGACTCAGCATTCTTGGATGCGAGTTGCAAACAGCGCATTATATCACTCTGCATCACACCCTTTCCACCAGCTTTCTGAATGGCACAAATATCACCATTTGCATTCACCGTAACAGTCATTCGTCCTCCCATAACAGCCTCCTCGTTATGGGTTGGATCTACTACCTACATGGCACTCATTTACATTAAATTGAAGAGTAATTGTACATGAATAAGAATTAAGGATAGCAGGGGGGAAAATATAATTTATGGGACTAAATATACCTACCATGATGTGCTCACTGTCAAAAAATGCAAAGGTTACTGCTATAGGAAGATGATGTAATATCAACGGAAGGGGTTCTTTCACCTACCAGAATAAAAACAAGAATAAGAAGTGAACAACATGAGAAATCATAGGACATGAACTTCGAAACAAATTAGAATGAATGTTATAAGCAAGCAAACAGAAAACATCATAGCTTACAGTATTTATTGTGAGAAAGGGAGAATATGAGATCATGCTGAGACCAATCTCAACTTCAGGCTCCATTTGTTTCCGGAAATAACTAGTCTAGAAAATATTTTCCATATTTTCCGATCTTTGGAGTATTCAGGAAAATCAGTCAACGGAAATATTTTCCAAGTCAAAGGAAAACTAAGTCACCTTAAGGAAAACGGCTTCTCATTTTCAAGAGAGGAAAATATTTTCTGGATGTCTACAAACTCAATAAAACTTTATAAGTACACATTTTTAAATTTATTAATCACCGATAGCCGGCCACCACCAGTCACAATTACCACCAACCATCAGTGGCCTCCATTACAGAGCGACTATTACAATTTATCATTTTTTTTTACATTTTTTCTAATATTTAGCAATAAATTTTTAAAATATGAATTTCTGTAATTATAAATATATTTATAGTTTTATAAGTTAAAGATTTAATATTTTTTTAACTAATTTTTATTATTGCGACCAAACAACCAAAAATAAGTGATTTGGAAAATATTTTCCAAATGGAAGTTATTTTTCCGAAAACAATGGAGCCTTAGACTACAAAAGTATAAAGTTGTAGTTTTTACTGCTACTCTTTGCATTAGGCCAAATATAATTGTATCCACTAGTGAGCAAATGATAATGTGCAAATTTTTCAGCAATGGAGCAAATTGTCTAAGCAAATCTAACCCCTTAGTGGCTAAGTTAAACCACATCATGCATTAAATTTTGGCTTTCTGTCTTTCCTTTTCCAACTTTCGGTCAATCTCGTAGTTTCATTTAAAAGTCAAACATATTACAAATCTTAAGTTGAAGGTGAACAGTTAGCTCTTTACATACAACATGGATGCTTTGAGATACTACTAACGGGCAAACCTAGCCTACAAAAATATGTTGCATAATACACCCAAAGAAATCCATTGTAATTTGCATGTGCAATTTCCAAACCACAACCACAAATTGAAAAGCTAATTCAGTAACAATTAACAAGGAGCCCAATACTAGACTCTACCATCCAATAGGGCCACTATAGCATATGAATCTATAATAAATTATTGAGTTAACCTCAGGTGGATGTACTATCACTTGCTGACCATCATCTCCTCCTAATGTGAATTCTGGCCTCCGAAATGTCAAGAGAGCAGCTAAAGCAGCAATATTGGCAGCATCAACAAGATTTCTGCATTCACAACAGCAAGTAAATAAATGAATGGTGATAACCATTTAGCAGTAGCAGAAGAAGAGGTTAACCGAAAGCCACAGGAAAAAATAAATACAGAACAGAGAGAAGAAAAGAGATGAGAAGCAATTATGGCTTACCCCCCGTTATCTAATATGAGAAGGTCAATTCTAATGGCCCATACTAACTTCCCAGCAAGAACACAAAGTGATTCTGTATCCACCGCCCTGCTTTCCCTGCAGATCGATTAAAGTTGAACGCATTTTAGCAGAGAACTCCAATCTAATGTCTTGTATTTTTTTAAAGAAGCCCCTACTTATATGTATCCCATTAAAATAAATATGTACTTCACCCCAGATAAATTAGACATTACTGTGTGAACATAGAGTTACATAATACATGTACTAGTGTGTCTGTTTTTACCATAACCTTAAATAAAGATGTCAAAAAAATAGTAAACATAATATATCAAAACAATAATAGGTTACTCATAAATCACAATTTGCAATTAATTTGAATACATATCCTGATAACCATCACCTCAAAATGTAAAATTATTAGCAGTACTCATACTCAATTCCAATTAGTATGATGCAAATTAAATGAAAATTCACCTCAGACCACGATCAATTACACGGCCTAACTCCACTGCAGATTCTCCTGGACGTCCTGGCTCAAATGAAGGATCAGCCATTGGAGAGAACTCTGTAAAAATTGAAATTGAGCCTTCATTCGGTCGGTCTCCATAAGGTTGAACTAGTTGACTAGTCACAAACCCCATTACATGAGTATTGCCAAGCTGCACTTCCGATGATCCATCTACTCTGCAAAATCAAAATAAAAAAATCAACAACAAAAACAGCATGTGTATGAATACAGGCAGGGAGGTCCAATAAAGCAACAAAAACAACAGCCAAATCTTAGCAATTACAACCCTCTGCCAGCTCAACCAAGAATCCCCCTCGCACATAAGCTTCAACAGCCCTCCATCAAAGTAACATCACAATTTCCCAGATAATGGTTTGCATCCAGAACAGCAGCCAAACTTTATTTAGCTTTAAACAATCTTAATACTTAATATGCTAATATACCACCATAAATCAAAAATAAAAACATAATTCCCTCATCTTCTCTTTTGAAAGTCACAGAAGAAAAATAAAAAATCCAATCCTAATTCCATGACCACTAGAAAATTATAAAACTATAAAAAGTTCTAAATCAAATAAAACGATCCTTCTACAGATTCTAACTCGCCATCTACTAGTTTTAGGGCACAAAATCCAAGAAAATATGTACATATTAAAAGGAAGCAACTTGCCTGCCAAACTTGATTGTTATCTTTCGATACTCAAGGGAATTACGACCATCAATTCTCAGGTCCGACGCCAAAGCAGTCTCAATGAATTTCTTCTCATTCAAGGTCATTCGCCATGTATTAGCCAATCTCGCATCCATTTTTAGGTATGGTATTTCAAAATCCAATTTGGAGAACCAAAAATAAAGGGACAAAAACTGACAGTAGTAGAGTGAGAATGGAAAATAGTTTAAAACATACAAAATGGATAATGCTAGCAATTAGGGTTGGCAGCAGGTTTGCGGAAAATGGCCTACCTGAACCAGTCCCTATAATAAGGTATCTGAACCAGTTTCAAATCTAACTTGCATTGAAAGAAGCCATCCCTAATCCAATTAGCATTACTCGAATACTACCGAACCCGATTGAAACAAATCATGGAAGATGGATGTAAACTAATCATGGAACTGGAATATGTGTCAATCACCAAATGAAAAGAGAGGAAAAAAATTTAAAAATACAAACAAATCACTAGAGAAGACATACAAAACGAGAAGAAAGTACGGCAGCGGCAGATGATAAAAGTTCGGGGTGAGCATTCAGTGCAGTTGGCCAATTCGGGTCGAATTTTTTTATCGAATTACATAGATCCTTAACCGAATATAACCATTTTTTTGTCAAATCTTAAAAGATAACATCTAAATTATATATTGACAAACTGTCAAAATTTGGCGACATTGATGTCATTATAGCTTTATGGTAAATATGTAACATTTTGGTCAGATCTTAACCGAAAATGTCTAAATTATACATTGACAAACTGTTAAATTTGGCGACATTGATAACTCTTAAACTCGGAATCAATCCATATGAAGTCTCTAAACCTCTTTCTCAATGACATTATATCATTTTATAACTATTCTATTACCATCATCATCTCCTTGGGCTTTCTTGTTTTGCTGTGTTGTTTTTCCAGGTTCGTGGTTCCTTCTTTGACCCCTTTCCTCTTAATTCTATCCTCTTATATTGATTATAAAAAATTAAAAAAATATTATAAGCTCAACATGGGAAAATGACTAAATCTAATGACAGACCTTGAATCAAGCATAATGGCCTTGTTCGACAATACTAGTTATTCTAGTAGCAATTAATTATTCTAGTCTAGCTATTAGATACAGTTTGAAGCAAAAGTGTTCAAAAAAAATGACAAAAAAAATTAGACTTAGAAGTTTAACTCATGGCCAATAGAGGTGAACTTATTAATAAAATTTAAAAAAAAAAAGAGAGATGATTTTTATATGCCTGAATACTGCTAGGCAACTTTTAGCTTTCAATAAGATCAAACTGTCGCATGATAAGATTTGTCAACGAAGGAGAACAACGAGCCAGAATTATCCTTTTAGAAAAGAAAAAATATGCCCACCTTTTATATCTATAACTCAAATGACTGTGTTCAATGTATTTTAGGCTATTACAAAAATGTACGCACAAACTAAATTATGATGCTCGCATATAGACAGTAGAAATAATTTATGCTGCTCCAATAGAGAGGCTTAAAAAAGGCCGCTCAAAATCAAAATCAAACAGTATAAGAAAATTCCATATATTGTTTTAAATGCCATTAAAACAATAAATGAAATTATCTTTTTTACAAGTACAATGGTAAAATTTTACAACCCGCAATTTAAACAATAAACTAAATCACTCAAAAGACCAAGAAAATGAAGTTCAAAACTAATCAACTTATGGACTGCTCCCTACCTTTTGTTCCCTGTGCGGTACACGGATTCTTTTTGTGATCTTTAGATTGCACCACAAGGAGGAGGATCCATTTCTAGCCTGGGATGACCAAATTAGAGTCCTAGCTTGCTTTGGTTCACAATCTCAAAGTCCTTGGCTACTGATTATGGAAACATTGACAATGTTGATTCAATGGCGGATAATCTGGGATACGCAAGAGGATCTTCAAATGTAATTAAAGTCCATGATTTTCGACGTTTGTTTTATGGAAAATAACGGTGGGGGTCAAAAATCAAATGGATATGGCTACCTTTATTATGGGCCAGGAAAAGGAAGTGGGCCTTAGTGAGGATACTAATCTACCCATACCTAATGATCCAAAGAAACGTCCCAGAAGTGGAAATAAATAAAAAAACACAGCTAGAGTTTCCTCTCCTTTGGATTCGACAATTAGTAGTACCTTGGCTAGTCCTAAGTCGTTGAAGCAGATATCGGCCGGTCCTGGACGCAGGGATGGCTGAAAGCCATGAAGATCCTCAGTTGGAACTGTGGAGGGCTTGGCAACCCTTGTACAATTCAAGCACTGAAGGATTTTTCTTTGAGTTACAAGCCGTATGTGCTCTTTTTAATGGAAACACTTGTACTTCATGATAGATTGGACGAAGTGAGAAGAATAATAAAGGTTGATCACTGTTTGACTATAGATTGTATGGGGAGAAGTGCGGGTTTGTGGATGATGTGGAATAATAATGTTCAACCCACAGTTTCAAGGTATTCCCAACAATGTATTGATTGTATTATCTCAGTGCCTATTTCTAGTTGGAGGCCAACAGGATATCACGGGATAACTAACAGAAGTAAGAGGCATGTAGAGCGGAATTTGTTAAGGTCCCTTGCTACCCGGAACTCTAGACCTTGGTTATGTGTCAGAGACTACACTGATTTAGCTGCAGAAAGGGAAAATGGGGTTATCCCCGATTCCTTTTAAACGGCTTCTGTGAAACAATTCAAGACTATGTACTATGTGACCTCCCTAGTCAAGGTTTTCAGTTTACTTGATTTTTCAAAGCGGCACGGACAAATTGTGATTAGGGAAAACTTGGAGCGAGCCATGGCCAACTCGGATTGGTCTAGTCGTTTTCAAGAAGCCTTGGTGACCACCCTTATCTCTCCAACGTTTAATCATGACCCTTTGTGGGTTGACACTTGCCCAATAAATAGAAATTAGAGTCGACGCCGTTTTAAATTTGACAATGCTTGGCTTATGGAGAGCGAGGTATGTGATGTTGTTGAGAAGTCTTGGAAATCGACGGGGGTGAACAATGTTATAGACTGAAAAATTTCTGTGTACAGAAGCTTTGTAGCAATGGGGATGAGCAAGAAATGATGACTTTCGGTAGAAAAAGAAGACAATCCAATGTCTTTAGAAGCAAACCGGGAAGTGTTCTATACTGCTGATAATCAACTGCTTAAAGATGAGTGGTATTGCCTCTTATCGCAGGAAGAGTTGAGGCGTCGACAAGTGCCAAAACAATTTTGGTTAAGCTACGGGGATCGTAACAGTAAGTTTTTCCATTCTAATATAAAATTGCAGAAACAAAATAATAAAATAGAAGGGTTGAGAAATAACAATGGAGAGTGGATGACTAATAAAGAAGATATGAAGACTCTAGTCCTAGAATATTTCACAGCAGTGTTTGCGGGGTCTAACTCGGATGGCGACTGGTTGTTAAGCCTTATTAATTGAAAAGTCACAGATGCAGATAATGAACGGTTAACAGCTCCTTCGTTGAGTGAAGAAGTCAAAAGTGCAGTTTTTCATATGCATCCAGATAAAGCCTCGGGTCCTGATGGACTTAATTTGGCTTTTTTCCAAAAATTCTAGCATATTATTGGAGATGATGTGGTAGCAGGCTTTCGACTGTGGCTCAATTAAGGTACTTTCCCAAATACTTTGACTGATACTATTATGGTTTTAATTCCTAAGATTGAGACACCTGAGTCATTAAAAGAGTATAGACCAATTTTTTTATGTAATGTCCTATATAAAATTCTATCTAAAGTATTAACTAATAGATTGAAAACTATTTTGCCTAAATTGATTTTTCAAAATCAATTTGCCTTTGTCCTGGGTAGGTTGATTACGAATATGAGATGTTATATAATTTGAGAAGGAAAATGGGAGGTGTGTTGGGTACATGTGCTTTAAAGATTGATATTGGCAAGCCTTATGATCGATGAGTTGGGAGTTTTTAGAGAATGCGTTTAGTAGGTTTGGGTTTTTCTAGAACTTGGGTAAACTGGATGTTGATGTGTTAAGAATGTCTGGTATTCCATTTTTAATTAAGGGATAATTACTACTTAGCTCCTCAATTTTGTCAAATACTCCACTCGATCCTCGCTTTTTCTAAAATATATGGTTACATCTTTAATTTTTATTCCTGTCCAACTTTTACGTCCTTCTATCAATCATTTTGCTAGCAAGATGTGAGTCAATGCAATCAAATGAGAGAGAAAATCTTTTTGTGGCTAAAATATGCTTGAGTGAATTTTTTAGCATTCATCTTCTTCTGTTTGCGTTTTGTATTTAAGAAAATCTTTTTGCTCTTTAACCTTTAACAATTATAGTAAAAAAAAAAAAATCTCTCTTTCCAACAAGCCATTAGTGGATATGCCTCCATCACCATCCATATAAATTAATAGTTTATAAATTTGAACAAAGACAAGATTTGTTCAGCATCTTATTTTTTTTTATAAATTTTTAAAAAGTTTTTTTATTTTTCTATATTGTAATTTGACGATTTAAATATTTTAATTAATAGTTTATTATAAATTATTTATATTAAATTATTAAATTTTATCTATATATAACTGTAATTATCTATTCATCTTTAAAATACGTTATTTGAATTGTTTAAATTATAAACTACCTAAAATTTAGCTAAATTTTTAATTCAATATTCTATTTTTTTTCTTTTTTTAGAAAAATTCAAACTTTTCTTTTATTTTTTCTATATTTTAATTGTCAACTTACTTAATTTTTTATTTAATATAATACTGATAATCGATAATATTTAAAATATAATCTAATCATCTAATCTAATCCAACTAAAATTTTAATTTTTAAGTTTTTGAATTTTAATCCATTAAAATCTTAATTTTAACTTTTTAAATTTTATATAATCTCTACCTCTTTCAATAAAGTTAATTCACGTTATTACTCATTTCATATCTATAAAATATCAACTAAATAATAGCAACCTATGACAACTAAAATTTTGTTCATTATTGGTCAGATTAGTTAACTTTTTTTTCATGTTTTAGCTTCTTTTTTTCTTTTGTTTTCTATTTCTCCTCTATTTCAATTTTTCTTGATAAAAGAGAGGGACAGAGCCCCAAAAAAAAAAAAAAAACAGTCTCAACTCAACATAGGTACAATCTCGAGCAAGGAGACGCTTTATAGATCCTCACAAAACAAAGAGACAATAGCACTTGGTAGCTCGATAAAAACATGGAGACCCTCTACACCATCCTCTATTTCTATTTAATGCAATAGCTAATAATTTATTTATATTCTTCATATCTAAAGTTCTTTTTAATAATTTATAATACTCATTCTGATAGTCCACAGTTAAGCTAACTCCTCCTACCACGACTCACACTTTATATTCTTCATATCTAAAGTTCTTTTTTTTTTTTTATGTAAGTATAATTAGCTAAACTTTCTTACCTTATGCGCCAACTTACTTTTTTCCATTTTATTTATATATAAATATTTATCCGGTCTCATAGTTTTTATATAACACTACACTTTTAATGTTTTTCATCCTCTAATCCAGTTTATTCATTTTTTTATTTTTTCACTATAATTTTATTTGAAACAAAAATAAGAGATAATATTTTTATCATCTATTTCAACATAAAATTATAATTAATTTTTGTTAAAAATAAATATAAATTAAGCATAATAATTATTTAAATGATATTACGTGCGGGTAAAGTGTGAAAATTTGATTAGAAATAAAAAATAATAAATCAATAATAAACCATTATTTCTCCTATTATTTTTATTAAAATATTTTTCTAAACAATTTAAAGTAGAATAAAGGTAATATATATAACTATATTATTATTATTGTTATTGTCATTCAGAAAAAAATCTAAATGTTTTATATTTAATTTTACTATATATTATATTTAACAATATATATTCACTAAAAATAAAAGAAAATTACTTTCTCATTAAAAATATTATAATTTCTATAATTATTCATACATAATAAGAAAGTTTAGGGATTAATTATTTTGAAACATATGCATTATAATTTAAAAAAAGTTTAAAATAATAATTACTAAAATATTATTTTAAATATTTGTGCGCGAAGCGCAGTTAATGACTAGTATATATATAATTCTGAATTAAAAAATTTAAAAATCTTACTTGACATTCTCTCCTTTGAGTATGTCCTTTTTTCTTTTTTTTTACAAATTTTCTAAATTTTTAATAAGTTTTTAAACATTTCTTTTCCTATATCTAACCTAATATATACCTATATTTAAAATTTAAAATATTTAATTTTTTAAAATTTTTTAATTTTGTAATTGAAATTTTAAAACCTTTGAATATTTTTTAATTTCGAAATTGAAACTTTTAATACCTTTGAATTTTTTTCCTTATATATAAACATTTTTCTATCTATATATCTCTTCATATTAATCAATTTCAGTTATTTTTTTCACAGTAGTTTTTTTTTATTTTGTTGTTTTACTATTCTCTGAGTTTTGAATGTGTTTTCCTTATTTACTTTATATCACTGCATTTTCTTTTTCAATTAAAGTAATTTTAACTCTTTGGTCTCTTTTTTTTCTTTTTTATAGTCTTCTTTTTTTGTGTATCCCATGATTTCTCTTATTTTTAATCTTTATTTATTTAATAATATTTTTTTTTTGTTATTTGTTATATGTGTCACAGGTGTATAGTTGCAACTATGAGAAATTCATATTAATAGAGATGAACGGAAAGAAAAGTTAAATATAAATCTATTTATATTTTTTTTAAATATATTATATTTTTAGCAAATTATATAAACTATAAATTTTTTATTTGTTGCTTCGAGTGTGTGTGTATATAATTCAATAAATGTATTTTAAAATAACAAAATAATTTGATAAATTAAAAATAAATATTTTTCATAAATAAAAAATTGATATACCTTATCATTTATAGTTAAAATAATATTCTTTCCCTTTAAATTTTAATTTTATTATATAAATATTAAAAAATTATATCTAAGTAGTCCTATTTTCAAAATTAGTATTCATTAACAATAATTATCTATATCTATATTTCCAGTTTGGAATTTTATTTTATTTTATTAGATCACTTAAAATACTTTTTAATTTGAAATATTGTTATTTATTCAAAATGATTAACTATATTTTTATTTGAATTTGAATTTTTTTTTAGTTTGAATTGTTTAATTTATTTATTTATACTAATTATATATTTATTATCATCATCTACAGATGAAATTTTTTTATGTTTTTTAAATTTATAATTCTACAAAAATAATTTAACTAATATTTATTGTTTAGGACTTTTATATTTTATATATTAATGCTATTTTAATATATATATTATTTACTTCTTCATTTCTCTGAAGTTGTAAGATTTATTTCTTTTTAGAAATATTTATTTTTATATATACAAAAAAAAAGTAACTTCTAATACAATTTATAATAATAAAGTAAAAAAAACAATCCGCGCAACGCGCAGGCTTCCACCTAGTTTGGTATAAACTCAAAAACAGAAAAGAGAGAAATCAAGGAATAAAAACTAGTCAACGATTGGCTTGAGTGGCTTCCATGAATCTTCACACCAACTTGAGTACTTGAAGTCTTAAAGAGAGAGAAAACTTGTAGAAAACTATAAAACAAGAGATCTAAAGATCTGAAAGATATCTCCAACCTAGCTAGTCTATCTCTTTAAATATGCTTCTTAGGGGATCTCTGAATTTGATTAGGAAAGAAAATCTCTCATGAGAAAGAAATCATTTTGTGATAGGACACTGTTTAGGATTTGTATTTCTTTCAATTTAGGATTCTTCCAGTGGCTTGATAGGGTTTAAACTTCATTTGCACGTTAGAAAAACATCTAATGTAAACCAACGCAAGCAGCATTGGCTAGAGTTTTCATTTTTAGCCCAACATGAAGTCAAGCAATCAGTAGAGGCGTGCTAGGTAGCATGGTTTGCGCATGCTAGGATCTGAGTCTCCAGTGTGAAGGCAGCATGGGCCATGCTCAGGTGAATATGCCCTAAGATAAACACTTCTCTATAGCACGAGGGTGCTGATTAGCACACATTGGGTGTTCTCAAGTCTGACCCTCATTTGATTTTGCCTTGGAAACAACACGGGGGTGCTGGGTAGCATGCCCTAGGCATGCTTCTTACTGGAAGTCTTGGCGATTCAAAATACCTTTGCAAAATCTTTTTAGAGCTATAAGAAGAGGGAGAACAAATGCAGATTTCATCAAGTAAGGCTAGGGAAAAATATAGATTAAGAAAGCACAAAACTAGGTTTAGCTTGAGGATCTACTCCATAGTTAGCAATTGAAACAAGATTTCTATCTTAGTTTTTTTTTATGGACAACGATGGTTTTAGAGCTACCATTTCCTTTTAATCTTTTGATTTGTAATTTGATTATGAATAGTGAGTAGTTTCCTTAACTATTGTTGGATGAAAACCCTTTGAGCAACAACTATGTAATCATTTCTCCTCATTTCTATTTATCGAATGTTTTCTTGATTCTTGTGTATGTGTACTTAATGCTTAATGAATATGTTAAAGCTCCATATTTGTATGAAAAGAAATGAGAGGATGAAGAATTGGAAGGTGAAGTCCCTTGTTTGATTAACCCGCACATGAACCTAGGAGACAGACTTAGGAATGAGCTATTCCTTTGAGGAATTATGGAGAATTAGAGAGAATCAGGGACATTAATGGGATGGAATCATCATTACACCATGAAAGTAGGTGTTCTTATGATTCCAAAATGTTTATGGAGCTTGGAAGAGAGCATCAATATAAATGGATTCTTCCCCCCTTCAAAATGCATCTCTTAATTGATTGAAAGTGGAAATCTAATTTCATAAAGTTGTTCAATGCTATTGATCCCATCCCAACACTAGTGCTTTTGCTTTATTGATTACATCAAATCTAATTAGCTTTCTTATTGATTGATCAACTACCTATTGAATTATTCAGTTAATTTAGTTTAAAGATTTTTTTTATAATTTACAAACAATAAAGTTTGGATTTTAAACCAATACCCAGTCCCTTCTATTCCTGAGGATGATTTTTTTATATACTACTTGCACGATTCATACACTTGCAAAATCACTAACAAGTTTTTGGCGTCGTTGCCAAGGATAGACTCTTTGATCTTGGTATTATTAATCAGATCCATAGTGTTGATCTAGATTCTTTATTTTATTTTGTTCTTTACCAGTCAATCATTGCTATATACACTTTATTTTTCTTGTGATGTGCTAATCTTGTATGCCAACATAGAGAAGTTAGGGTTTGCTTCCTATAAATCTTGAAATCAAAAGAATAGTAAAGACTTTGAGGAAGACAACTCCTAGATATCAATGAAGGAGAAGACGCCCTTCCCCAAAAAGGAGAGATTCTGCAAAACCCCAAATGGAAAGCCTTGGCTTCTGATGACGAGCAATAAGTGTTTAAAGAAGAACAAGAGGAAGAGGTCCCTCGTTTTGAAGAAGAACCACAAATGAGAGACAACCGGAGATTAGTAGATCTAATTGTTTCCATTATTGAAGGGAGACGTCCATTGATTGTACAACTAGCTGACACAATAAATGATTATGAATTGAAGACGTCTCTAATCAATTTGCTATAAAATAATCAATTTAGAGGCTTATCAAATGAAGATCAAACATTCATATTGCAACCTTCAACAAAATATGTGACACAGCTGAGGATCAACGGGATGTCTGAAGAAGCTAAAAAGTTGCGACGCTTCACCTTTTTACTCGGTGATAGAGTCAAAGCTTGAATACATTTGATGCCAGCAAGATCCTTTAGAACTTGGGATGAGCATTGCGCTGCCTTTCTAAAAAAATACTTTCCCCCAGCAAGTAAGGGGGAGCAAAATATCCGACCGAACCGAATCGAAAATTGAACCAACACTGTTCGATTTTTTCAGTTCGGTTATTCAGTTTGATCGGTCGGTTCATTATAAAATAAAAAGTGTTTTTTGATTTTTGATTCTCGATTCGGTTAGAGTCACTTAAACCAAAAGAACTGATTAAATCGAAAACTAAAAAGTGGTCAAATGAAACCTAAAACTAATTCTTTCTCTCTTATTTCATCATTCTTTTCTTTTCTTTCTCACACTGCACCTTAGCCAAGCAAGAAATACTAAAATGCAAGCTTCTCTAACTTACTCAATTATTTGTGGCTTTTTAAATGAGGTAATATGAAAAGCAATCTATTATGGATTTATTCTCTTCATATGTGCAATTTTGTTAATTTTATTTTGCAAATCTTAAATGTGCATTCTTTTCTTTGCATAAAGTCTTAACTTGCGAAGTTTAACATAAACCCATTGTAATATCTAAGTTTTCATAAAAAAGAACATGGCTTGTGCATTAAATGCAAGAGTCCTGTTTGATATCACAAGGTTGCCAAGTGATATCACAGAAATAATAATTCTTGCAAGCTAATATAATGTCAAATTAAAAGTACCATTAGTAATAAGAGAGTCAAATTGTGGGGCTGATTACATAAAATGATTGCTGAATCGTTTGATATGATGTCAAAATAAAGTGTTTGATATGATTATATAATAATAAGCATAAGAAATGAGTATTTAATGGCTTGATTTTATTTTTTTGATGGCATTTGTGTTACAGCCACTTGATCCATATGAAACCAAAAAAAGTTGAATTTTCGTTAAACATCTTCCTTTTTAATTTTCAACATGAGTGATTAAGATGTTTTGTCAAGATGAAACACCTAGTACTACAATGCATGTTGATGATGGAAGTTCACAACCTCAAGATACTACAATAACTACCGTAAGAGGAAAGCGAAGAGCAATGGCTCCAAGATCGGATGTGTGGGATAAATTCTCCAAATTCAAAGATGCAAAGGGGATGTTAAAGGCAAGTGCAACCATTGTGGTAAGGATTTTTTTGTGATTTTAGAAGAAATGGAACTACCGCACTTAAAAATCACATGAATACATGCAAGAAAATTCTCTTTAGTGTAGAATCAAGACAAACAAAATTGAATGTTGAACCTATTGGCAATCTTAATACTTGAAAATTTGATTAAGAAGCAATAAGAAATGCCTTAATTTTTATGATTATTGTTGATGAGTTGTCTTTTAAGTTTGTTGAACATGAGGGTTTTAAACGATTTATGTCTATATGTTGTCCTCGATTCCGGATTCCATCAAGGTGGACAGCGTCACGTGATTGCTTTGGTTTTTACATGAATGAGAAAGCTTGTTTGAGATCCATCTTGCAAAGCAATGATCAAAGGTTTCGTCTTACCACTAATATTTGGACTCTATATATGTGTATTACTATTCATTATATTGATAAAGATTGGACGTTGCATAAAAAGATTTTAAATTTTATACCAATTGTTTGTCATAAGGGTAGGGAGATTGGTAGAGAGATTGAAAGATGTTTAATGAATTGGGGTATTAACAAAGTAACCATCATTACTGTAGATAATGCAAGCTCAAATGATGTAGCTATTTCATATATGAAGGATAAAATAATTAAGTGGGGTTCAGGCATTTGAATGGCAATTTGATGCACATGAGATGCGTTGCACACATCATAAATTTGATTGTTGTTAATGGCTTGAAGGATATTGGTGGTTCAGTTAAAAAAATTAGAGAGGCAGTGTATTATGTGCGATAATCTCCATTAAGGTTGAGAATATTCAAAGAATGTGTAAAAACTGAAAAAATTGAAAGTAAATCTTTGTTGTGCCTAGATGTTCCTACGAGGTGGAATTCAACCTACCTAATGTTACAAGCTGCTGAGAAATTTAAAATAGTTTTTAAGAGATTTGAAGATCAAGATCCTTTTTTTAAAGTTGATCTAATTTATGATGGGTTGAATGGGGTTCAAAAAAAAAGAAGATTGGGAAAATATTAGGAGGATGTTAACTTTTTTACAAGGTTTTTATAATCTTACTTTGAAAATTTCAGGATCTTTATATGTAACCTCTAATTTATTTTTTCATGAAATTTATTTGTTTATCGTCTGTTAAAGGAGTGGATATCTAGTTCTGATAAAGAAATGAGTGGTGTGGCAATTAGAATGAAAGAAAAATTTGACAAGTATTGAGGAGATCCAAAGAAAATGAACAAATTCATATTTATTGCATCAATTCTTGATCCAAGGTATAAATTAAATTGGGTGCAATTTTCTAATTGCAAAATGTATGAGGGAGAATCAGGTGTAGTGTTGAGGAAGAATGTGAAAGAGCTTTTGTATATTTTATTCAATGAATATAAGAACAAACTTGCACCTGAATCTTCAAGCACACCAATTGAGACAATTGATAGCAATAATGAGATGGAAAGAAGTGAAAGTCATCCATCTTTGAAAGTGAAATGAGGATAGAATCTGAATACAAACTATTTATGATGAATTTTTTGGGTGGAAAAATGAATAGATCAGAAGTTGATAAGTATTTGAATGAAGAAATTGAAGTGAGTCCAGAGGGGTTTGATATCTTAGTGTGGTGGAAAAATAACAATGCTAGATTTTCTATACTATCACAAGTAGCTCGTGATGTGCTCGCAATTCCTATTTCTACTGTTGATTCTGAGTCTTCTTTTAGTACTAGAGGTCAAGTGCTAGATATATTTCGAAGTTCATTGACTCCAAAAATAGTTCAAGCATTGTTGTGCACCCAAGAATAGCTTCAAACATCAAACCGTCCTATTTCTATTAAAGAAGACTTAGATAATCTTGAAAAGTTAGAGAATGGTAAGAAATTTTAAACTTATTTATTATTACTCCTGCACTTAAAGCTGACAGTTGTATTTATTAATATGTTTTTTACCCTTTTATAGATTTACAAGGAATTTGCATAAAAGCTACAATTGATTTGTAAAATATTATTTCAAGACCTTTGCTAATGTTTTCAGGTATCGTTTATTATATATTTAATTCATTATAAATTGAAGGAATTCTTCTAGTTAATATGATTTCGGTTTAATTTCTGCAGCTTCAGGTTAATTTGATTTTTTTTTCTATTTATGCAATTTCAAATTAATCTATTTTCTGTTTTATTTGTGCAGCCTTGGCATTGTTGCAGGATTCTCTTTGTTAATGTTTTCATATATCAATTTAAATATTAAAGTTAGATTTTATATTTTGTTTTGGATGTTGGAGTTAGTATTTATATTTTGTTGCAGAATTATATTTGTGTTAAAATGTTTGTATAAGTGTTAGAACTTCTTTTTGGATTTGGATGTTTGTATTTTTTATGATAGCATTTTATTTTGATGGATTATCCTTCTATGTCTTTAATCATTACTAGTTTTTTAGAATGTGCGTTGCACGTAGATACCCGTTATTTGTATTAGTTATATAATTTTTTTTTCTTTTTATTTATTTCAAAGATTTATTATATGTATCAACTATACTGAAATTGACATTATACCTATAAAATAAATTAAAAGACATTGCAAAACTATCCATAGACATTATATATCTAATTAAAAATATTACAACAACCAATCACTAATATTGTATAAAATATTTAAAATAAATATCATTCTTACTTGTTAACAGTTTGAATATCTTCAATATCACCACAAGTGTAACATCGTAATAATAGCTAAAAAAGATATTTAATCATATGCTGTAAAAATAAAAATACGAAAAATATAATAATAAGGATTACTAAATTCAATTTCAGAGTAAGTTATAATTTCTTCAACTTCTGTTAGAAGCAATGTTGAGATTATTTGATTGAAGGATTATGTATTATGTGACTGAATTAGGTATTATGTGATTCTTGTGCATGACTGCTGCTATAAATGTTTTGTTTATGATTTATTATATCATAATGCAGAGCATCAAGAAGTCTGAGTGTTTCCTAGAACTCGAGTGAGCAGATATGAGGATTCAGATTCATCTTGGTCTCATAAGGCGGGAAGAAAAATATTGTGTGTACTTTATAATTTATAACTTTAAAAAGAAATAAAGAGATATAAAGATACTAAATTATAATAAATATAAATAACAACTATTGTATTAATTTATAAATAGAGAGAGTTAATACTTATCACAAAAAGAAGACATGATCACAAACTTAATAATTTCAATTCAAAATAGCAAAAGCAATAAATTATTAATAGCGAAAAATAATCAAAACTAAACATCTATATATAATGGTATGATAGAACAAATTTCTATTTAGAATTGTATTAAAAAATAAATTTCTAATTAGAATATGATTAGATTAAAATTATAATAATTATTAGAATATAAAAATAAACACAATGTAGTCCCAACTTAGCTATTAAGACTAAATTGTCTTTAATAATATTTTTTATCAATTAGAATACGTAGGGGCATTTTGGGAGCAAATGTTCTCCCCATTGGCACTTTTATATATATATATATATATATATATATATATAGAGAGAGAGAGAGAGAGAGAGAGAGAGAGAGAGAGAGAGAGAGAGAGAGAGAGAGAGAGAGAGAGAGAGAGAGAGAGAGAGATAGATAGATAGATAGATAAATAATTAGAATTATATTAAAGAATAAATTCCTAATTAGAATAGGATTAAATTGAAATTATAATAATAATAATTTGAATAGGAAAATAAACACAATGTATTTCCAACTTAGCTATTAAGACTAAATTATTCTTAATAATATTTTTTATCAATTAGAATACGTAAGGGCGTTTTGAGGACCAAATCTCATTCGTACTTTTTATATGTATTATAGATTATAAATTATAGATTATATTATATATAGTATATATAGATAATTAGAATTGTATTAAAGAATAAATTTTTAATTAGAATAGGATTAGATTAAAATTATAATAATAATAATTAGAATCGAAAAATAAACATAATGTAGTCCCAACTTAGCTATTAAGACTAAATTATCCTTAATAATATTTTTTATTAATTAGAATACGCAGGGGCATTTTAGGAACCAAATATTCTAGGGGGGGGGGGGGGGGCCGCGCCCGGCCCGCGGGGGGGGGGGGGGGCGGTTGGGGGGGGGGGGTGAGGTGGGGGGGGGTGGGGT
>CANUEP010091587.1:0-29952 GCA_947857235.1 Jatropha podagrica
GGTGTTACTTTAAGTGCCAAAGTCAAATTTGACTTCCAAATTTCATGTCAAATGTGTGGCTAAGATCAAGTCCTAAGTAATCTCATCCAATGGCTCTAAATATTTCTCAAATAAATCTCTTCTACTTCTTATTTAACTCCATCAATTAATTAAATGAACTCCACTAAAATAATTCCTCATTTATTTCTTAATATACCACACTAGAAATATTATGCATTTAATACATAAACTCTCCAAAAATATTTATGAAATATTTTCTACCCGCCTAAATCATGCAAACATGCTCGAAAAATAGTAAAGAAAATATTAACTATGCATCGTAATTTTTCCGGACTAAAATAATACCAAGTCCCGGACTGATGGTACTATTCACAGACCGGTAAATCACTATTACCGACACTAAAAGAAAATCAGTCTGTTACATTGTTCTTCTTTCAATGGCTCATTATTAGCTTCTTCGGCATCTTCAATTACCACCTTGTTTTTTCCCTTATCGAATCTTGTGAGTTCTTCAAGGCTAGTTGTCACTGTTCTCTCAATCATCTTTTCCATCTTCGTAGTGGGAATACTGGATGCAGCCATTTTATAAGAAGGAATAGAGTCTGGAGCTAACAAATTCGTTTGACCAGGAGAACACCCAATCTCAAAGTGGGAGCTCGATGAACTCGAAGAGATCTCACCAGGCGGATCAGAAGGAGTTAAAGGATTTTCAATTTTGACTGAGCGATTTTTTTACCTCAATCGACTACCTGCTTTCGTTGCTTTCCTTTTGTGAGGTGTTATCATGACTGCATAAAATTGAGGTTAATCACATGATGTGATGCATGTACGCATATTTATGGAATGGCATACAAAAAAACGATCACACAACACAATATCATAAAATGTGACTAATGCTGCATTCTGTGGTTATTCGGTTACTATTGTTAAAAATATAATGAAGAAAGATTTTCAACAATTTATAGAAATCAAAACGGACTTTTATCTTGTAGCCAAATATTTGAAATGTTCCTTTTTTTGCATTCAAATAGTGCTGACATTTGAATAGTTCCTTTTTTTCTTTTTCTTTTTTTCAACATAAAAAATATTTGGCCTAAAAATAAATATCCTCATATATCGATCAAAATATTGACTTTTGACAATACTTCAAATATCACCATACATATCTTGGGATTTTCTGGAATTTTCGGAAAAAATTTTAACCTAATACAGAAAATTTCATATATTGCTTGAAAATGTGTTTTATTATAGTAGACAAAATTTGATGCTACCGGGGTATTTATACTCTTTGTTTTACAAACCCAACATATCTAAAATATGGTTCTTCATATGTCGACTCCCGAACTTGATTCATTTTGATCCAAGTATTTCTCTTCAGTCTTTCTCTCTTTGATATTTTAAACAATTGAACCGAAACATGACAGATACCCCTATATGGCTACAGGAAAACAAGTTAAGTGATAAATGAATGCAACACAACATAAAAATAGCAAGTATATACAAATAAAGGGGATGGGAGTTAAGAAATGCATGTCCTCCACTCTTGTAGCTCCCACACATGATTTATGGTCTATTTTTGTTCCTAGGATATTTGGGCTAGGACCATAAACCAACGTGGAGTTTTGGACCTAACGTCTCTCACATTTATTTGATGAATGTATCAAATATATATTATTATAGTATATCCTACAAGAAAAGAACTACAGTCCACTACATGAGCTTAGGTCGGGTATGCAAAGTCTTGGGTTCCATAAGCGAGAGTTGATTATTTTCTCCCATTTGCTTTAGGTCTAAGTAAAAGGTGATAACGGATTGTGCCAATTTTTTTTATATACCAAATGGTACTTGATTATAAGTAGTGTATATTAGTGGCAGATTTCAACATTCGAATAGAGTGAGGAGATTACATCCCTGAATATCAAGGGTGTTAGGATAGAAGTGAGGATTGAGAAGAGAATAAATGCATGAATGAAATTTATAAGTGCATAAAATTTAAACATAATTTAAATTAATAACACAATTAATAAATATGAATCTTTGGACAACTAATGGAGTTAACTCTTTAATAAATCCCCAGCGGAGTCGCCAGGCTAAGGACGACGTGTCTTCTACACAACGTCACATGGCTTTCTCGAGAGTCACTCGAGTAAACTGAATCATGGTTCATTTTAATTTTGAATAATTATTTTATTTAATTTTATTTTTATCCTCAGAGAAGTGTTTCCTTACTTTGGTAAGATTTTGAAAATGTCGGAGTCACCACCTTATTTTATTAAATTAGAAAAAATTCTCGGATTAATTAATTTATTGGATAATTAATCCAATTTTAACCAGAGTGAGTCTGAGAGTTGGGTACAGAAATGAAAAGATATTAAGCACTCATTCCACCTAGTCTAAGTCGGCCTTCTAGTTTCATTCATTTATTAATTGTGGTATTAGATTAAATTGAGATGTAAAATATTTTATGCAATTTGAAAAATAATATGAAACATGAAAATTAAACATCGATAAAGAAAGAGGGAGAAGAAAAGAATTACAATCCTCCTAAAATACATTCTACCCATTAATTTCCTTACATATTCCCATTTTTCCTTTAATTAATATAAAAAAAATTATTACAATCCATATGAATAAAAATTAATATTAAACTCAGAATATTAAACAAACAACAACAACAATTATATTATATTCAAACTTTCATACAATATAATTAATGTAAGAATTAATCAAAAATCATAAAAAACAAATGTTAGTTCAACAATAAAATAAATTACTCAAAATAAACAATATATAATAAAATGATAGAATACAAATTGATGTCAGAAATGTTAGAGACGTTAATGAATTAGAAGAACAATATTTAATATATGTTATAATATAATAATTAAATGTGTGTAAATAAATAATTGTAAAAATAAAAAATATAACTATTTTAATATTATTTCAAACTCATGATCACAATATTCACCTTGTTAGACGAACAAAATTCATAAATCATTGCAAGAAATAAGATTAAAATCATTAGCGTACTCTATAGACACCTAAATTTTATTTAAGTTATTTTAATTATTAACTTAATTATTTAATTAGCTAATTAAATTATTGGTTAGCTAAATTAAATAATTTATTTTAATAATTGATCAAAATATTTAAATGGTTATTAAAATAAAATTATTGGATAAATATTATTTACTACATAAATAAATAAAATAGTAAAGTCCAATAAAAATTAGCCAAGTGGACCAATTAAATTAAATCCTGACTAATAAGTCAGATGTCTACATAAGTTAGGTGATGCAGCACCAGCCAATGAGAGCTTGCCAAGTGGACTAATGAAATTACATACTTGGCAAGGGAAACCTCTCAAATCTCTATAAATAAGAGATATCTCTTCACATACGGGACACATATAGACTCATAGAGAAAAAAATAGAAAAGAAGCCTCAAAGCTCTATCAAATTTAAGACTACAAAAAGTCTCTCTCAAGTCTAAAAAGTCAAAATTTATTCTATGTCAATTCAAGATCAAGTATCTTCGACCCTTGAATAGTCTAAAGTTCATTCTATATCAATTTAATATTAAGTCTTTCGGTTATTGAATCGTGTTTAAGATCAAGTTCCTCGACCCTTAAATCATGCTCACAACACAGAGAAGAATTAGAGGATAATCTTCACTGTAATAGAAGATTTCACACTAAAGATTGTATCCACTTCTTTATAAATATAATTTGTATTTTTGGATTTTTATTTTTTAATTTTCAGGAATAAATTTTACGCTTACATACTCATCCGGATCAAATATGAATTTTCGACCTTTAGGTCTAACCCACTTCAATCTCAAAATCTAGGCACGATTTGATATTTTTTAAGTTATTTGGCTTCTGAGTTAATGTTCTCATACCACTAAAAGTGACTTTCATCGCATACCAAGGTAATTGGAGTTCATAAGTCAAAAAACCCAAAAATGTCATAAAACCAAAAATCTGCAGATTTTTGGGCTCAAGTGGCATGTGCCATTTGCATGTAGCGTGCACTGGTTGCTAAAGGCGTGCTGCACTTGCAAAAGGCATGCACCACTTGCCAATGGTCGGCGCCAAGTCAGCCTAGAAAGCTATTGATTTTAGCAAAATTGAGTTTTTATGAGTTCCTCTCACAAAAAACTCAATTTTTTATTATTTAGCACCAAAATGAAATAGAAATACAAAAAAAATGAAGTATAGACTCTCAGTTTACCTTGTTTGGAAGAAAAATCGTTGATTTGCTTGAAGTTGACGAATAACACCTCAAGAACACTTGATCTTTAAAGATGATCCAAGTTTGTGTCTGATTTTGTTTCTAGAAGTGTTAATCTATGTACAATCCACTGACCATCTTAGAAACACTCTCTCTCACAATCAAACTAAGAAAACTCTTAGGATTTTGATGGATAATTGATTTAGTTTTTATTTTTTGTTTTGATTTTAGGTTTTGTTTGTGTGTTTTCTCTCTAAATTGCAATTACTCAACCAAAAAATGCCCAACCTCTTAACCCTAGAGTTAGAGATGAATTTATAGAAAAATGGGTATTCTGGCACTATTCACTGCCTATGTGACATGTGGGCCCCATTGATGGGTCTCATTTATGAGCCTTATAAATGATTCAGTTTTCAATTTTTCATGAAATCGTTTTGAATGGTAAGTACGTCGACAAAAGGTTGAAAATTTGTCCAATGTGCACCCAGGACACGTTTTTGAATCCTATTTCGGCACAAACCCCGAAAATGTGAAAACGATCCAATAGATCCGATTTCTTACCCTAGGATTACTAGTTTAAGAATGAAATCAATTGAACATTCCGAACTCATTATACCAAAAGAAATGTCATCAACACTAATGGGCCCCTTAAGGTTCATTAATAGGCCCCACTAGGGCCAGTGTGGGGCCCGCTAGCAAACCGACCTGATTTTCATAAAATTGGTTCGGGTGATGCACAGAATGCTGTAGAACACCAAGGCACATCCTGGGCAAACCCGATATGCGCTTATGAGCCCCATTTTCCCAAAAACGTGGAAAAGGTGCTAATGGTTGCACTTTCTGGACTTGGATCATTGCTTCGGGATCAATTTTCTTGGGTGTTTTAACATCTTCTTTAGTAATATATGTTATCATCACTAAGTCTATTTTTGGGGCAAAAATTGAGCGTCTACAAGTTGTAGAATTATTCATTTCATCTTTGTTAACTAATAGTAATATTGTCTTGATACCTAAAATTAATTACCCAGAGATTGTAAATGATTATTGTCTTATTTCGATGTAATGTCTTGAATAAGATTATGTTAGAAGTTTTAGCAAATATTAAATTTTACCACTCATAATTTCAGGAAGTTAGTAAGCTTTTATTCCAAGTAGCTCAATAACGATAAAGTCTTAGTGGCTTTTGAGACTATTCACAATATGAAGAGGAAGGTAAGGGCAATCGGGCTTGTGTTGCCTTAAAAATTGATATTTCTGAGGCTTACGATACGGTAAATTGGATTTTTTTTATATGATATGTTAAGCGAATTAGGTTTTCATGATAACTGAGTTAACCTTATGATCCTTTATGTATATGATGTCCATTATTTTATCCTTCTTAATGGGAGTGAGGTAGGACCAGTTATTTCGAGGAGAGGTATAAGATAAGATTATCCTTTATATCTATATCCTTTTATTTGTGTGCTGATGGGTTGTCTATTTTGTCTTTTGAGGCTAAGCATTTAGGGGGTATTCATGAATGTTGGATTGGTACTTAAATGTCGTAGAGTTTTTCATCTTTTATTTATTGTGACTCTATTTTTCTTTAAGGCTAATGAGGGGGACAATCTTGCTATAAGATATATTTTGAAAGAGTATGAGTTAACCTTTGGTCAATCGATAAATTTTTAAAAATATAGGATTTTCTTTAGCCTTAATGTTAGGGAAGAGGTGAGGGATCCAATTCCGAATATTTTGGAGGTTTACTCTCCTTTGGATAGTGATAAATATCTAGGCTTCTTTTATAGGGGAAAATAAGAATCAAATTTTTGAGTAGTTCAAAGATAGGCCATGGTTTCATAATATTTTTATATCTTTTTTAACATTTGTCGTTCTATAATTCAAAATATTGTCAAATGACAAATTCTGTTATTTACACTTGGCTTTCACACAAACTACTCTCATTTTATATATTATAAAGATATAGATAATCCTTATTTTTAAATTTTGAGGACAA
Organism: Jatropha podagrica; assembly: GCA_947857235.1. Lineage (NCBI taxonomy): Eukaryota > Viridiplantae > Streptophyta > Magnoliopsida > Malpighiales > Euphorbiaceae > Jatropha > Jatropha podagrica. The sequence goes on from CANUEP010091587.1 coordinate 6,229, forward strand.
AATTTTAAATAATATATTTAAAATTAGATAACTAAATAATACTCCACCCGTAAAAATAACAAAACTTTGAAAATAATTTTACAACTATCCCATCATTCTTCAGTGTTTTAACATTTATTATTTTGTTTATTGAAAATTCAAACAAAAAAAAAAGATCAATAAACAATTCTTTTTTTTCTCCTAAAAGAAAAGGAAAAAAAAAACCTTTAGTACAAGAATCAGATTCAGAACCAGCATGCCATAACCACTTTACGATGTAGAAGTATAGGATCTCCAAGCTTTTTGGGTATGCAGATTTTAGATATAGGTTATTGAGTCAGTGCCAATCAGATAAGCTTTTAGTGGTTATCTTAGATCTGCTTAGAAATAGCTTCTCTGTGACTACATTCGTTCCGTAATATTTATTACATTTATTGTTTGAAAGAGTAATAAATTTTCTCTTCAGGTATGAATAGAAAAATCATACGCAAATTTATACTCCAACCCAAAGATTTAAAAAATATTTTAAAATCTAATATAGTTTTAATACAATATGCAAATAAATATGAAAGTCAAGTGGCTACGGGCAAACTTTAAACTAGCTATATAGATATCGGTTTAAAATTTTACTGCTCATATGTATTCCAAACCCGTTTTAATACTCATTTAAGTACCTATTTAAATTTTTATCATCTGTATTTGTGCAAAATCTGTTTAAAATACCTTTTAAACATGTAATGCACTCGTAAATTTTAAACTATCCAAGTTCGAGCTTATTTAAAATATATTTTAACTAATAATTTATTCATCTTAAAAATAAAATACTTTTATTCATTTATATAATATTAACAACAAATAATGATTCTCTAAAAATAAAATGACATCATAATGAATAAAATTTATTTTTATTAGAGATTTAATGTGAGTATAAATAAAATTTTATACTTAAAAATGACTAAATAAAAATTTAACTTTATATTTTATACTTATAACTAATTAAAATTTATTATTTTACTTATTTTTTTATAAATTTAAATTTTTAATCAATATAATTAGTTATGATATTGTTAAACAGTGAATTTAAGTTAACTTGACCATAATAGAGCATACTTTTAATGATTTAGCTGATTATAGTCTTTTAATTAATAATAATAATAATTTTAACAAAAATAACTATTTTAACGTCCAAACGTCGTAGTTTTGATGCAGGAGCCACATAAAACTACGTCGTTTTAGCTTAGTTTACATTTTAATAATACAAACAAATATCTCTCTACTCGAAGTCCAGCGCTTCTCCTCTCCCTCCCTCCACCTGCGTCGTCTCGTTCTCTCCTTCTACAGCCACGGTCTTTCTTTACCTCTCGTCGCTTTCGTTCTTGGCCGTCGCCTCCGCAGCAGTCGTGCTCTTCAAGCGTACAAGAGCCAGGTTTGTTCTTGATTATTTTTGTTTCGTTCTAGTTTTTTTTTTTTCTTTTTTGCTTCGTCCTTTTTTCCTTTTTCTTTTTCTTTTTATATATAAATACATATAAACAGACAAAGAGGAGGAATTGTTGAATTAATTTGTGGGTTCAGCCTAGAGATATATGTTGATTGTTTTTATTTTTCCTTTGTGGTTTTTGTGCATGTTTTATTTGTTGAAAAATATATATATTAAAAGGCAAAAGGATGGTGAATGTAAGCCAATTCGTCGCTATATAAGTGAAATCTCACATGTTTGGTTTGTTAATTCAAAGTTTCATTTGTCAATAATGATTAAAGTTGTGTAGAGATACTGAGAATGAGATGATTTGCATATAATTATCATATACTAAGAATGGTTTGTTAATATATATATCTGTGTGTTGTGTGTGTGTGTGTTGTGGTGGGGGTGGGGGGGTGGGAGTAATTAGTATTTTGTGATTTTATACAGGGCTGAAATTTTTTTGACTTGGATGGTGGAGTTCTTGTTCTTATTTATTTTTCAGATTCTTGTTCATGCCTGGAGTCGAATGTATGTTTGTTGTGCGAAAGAAGGTGACGTTGGTTCTTAATCCTTGCAATCTTGGTTCTTGAAAAGTGGAGTTCAAGAATTATGTTTATGTAAAATTTATTGTGTTTTTATTGTAATTTTGTTCTGTTTTAATGTACTTTTTAATTCAGTAATTTGTTTTTTATTGAGATACTTTTTATTATATTCTACATGGATTTAGTTCTCATTCTATGATAATTTATTATAGTTTAGTGTTATTATATTATATTTTAATTGAGTTTTTAGTTTGCTATTGTTATTATTCTTATTGAATTTTAATAGATATTTGATTGTTAAATTGTTTGATTGAGATATTGGTTTGAATTAGTTATTTAGGTTGAATTTCAATTCTTTTGTTGTATTTTAATATTACTATGTAATGTTGATTTAGAATATTATATGTTAAATTGTTTTATTATTTTGAAGTTGAATTTTAATGTATTTTTATATGTTTTTTAGTGCACTTCAGGTTCGGATTCGGGTTACATGTGGGTTTTGGTTTTCTAGATTGAATAAATTTGTGATTAAACTGGTATTTAAATGGGTTCGGGTAATATGCGGGTAATTCTAAACGGATTTTGAACGGGTCTGGGTATTATTGATTTATTTCTTAACAGATTTAGGTACTTAAAATGATAATGAATTTGAGGTCGGGTAGTTTATTTTTAGTGGTTACCCACCCTGCTGCCATCCTATATACATCTTTAAAAGCTGAAACAAAGCAATAACTTATTTTTCTTTTAGCTTAGGGTTGCACAAAGAAAACGAAAGCTGTCTCTCCGTGCATGGCCGTCCATGGTTCTTCTACCCATTCACAGTCATATTGTTCTACCTTCTTGTCTATCCGTGCGTGGCTATCGGCTACGCAGCAGTCCTACCCTTCAACCGTACTACCAGTGCCAGGTCCTTCATTTGCATTTTTTATTTTTTTATTTCTTTTCTCAATTTCTTTTTTTTTTTTTTTTTGTTCTCCTTTGTTCCTTTCCCTCTTTTTTATTTATATAAATACATATAAACAGACAGAGGAGGAATGGTTGAATATATTCTTGAATTAATTTGTGGGTTTAACAGGGAGATATAAGTTTATTGTTTTATTTGTTTCATTTGTGGAGTTTATTCGTGTTTTATTTATTATACTCCATCTAAAATGGTGTACTTTTTGGATTAAATTATTATATTTATATCCTAGATGAAAGTGGAGTTCTATTTGTTGAATTTATCTTCACTTTTTTTCTCCCATGTCGTAAAAATCTAAATTTTGGAATATGATTAGGTATTTTCAGGTTCAAAGCTTCTTGTTAAGTTGGATGAAGCTAATTAATTTCTTGAAAAATGTATATATTTAGATGATTGGGAATGTGATTAGGTATTTATCTTTACTGTTGCATTTTATTCTTTATTTGTTATATTTTAAAATTGGAAAAAATGTACTGTAGCTAATTATAATTTTCTCTTTAGTCTTTTTTTGTTTTTAATTTTCTAGTTGAATGTATTATTTATTAATGTTGAATTTTAGTTCTTTTGTTCTATTTTAATGTTACTGGTACTATTGTTGATTGTTTTATTATTTCAGATTGAATTTTAATGTATTTTTTACATTTTTTTCGTTGCATTTTTGGGTTCAGGTAGTATGGAGGTAATTCTGAACAGATTTCGGACGGATTTGTATATAATTAATTTATTCCTTAACGGGGTTCTGATTCGGGTAGTTGATTTCTAGCGGGTATCCGCCCTACTGCCATCCATAGCAGAGGACATAGACATACAAGGTCTTCGGAGAGTTTTATAAGCTCGGGCTCAAGAGCAATGGCACACAGATTGTTAAGAGATCTGGAAGCTGATGGTTGGGAGCGCTCTGACTTTCCAATCATCTGTGAGTCTTGTCTTGGTGACAATCCATATGTCCGTATGGTATGTATGATCCTTGTAGTAAATTTTACATAATCTCTGTTCCATTATGTTATATAATAATTTTTTCTTTTTTTTTTAAATTAGTATTTTATGTATATTTGGATGCAGACAAAAGCTGACTATGATAAGGAATGCAAGATATGTACACGGCCATTTACAGTTTTTAGGTGGAGGCCAGGTCGGGATGCAAGATTTAAGAAGACTGAGATTTGCCAAACGTGTAGTAAGCTGAAAAATGTTTGTCAAGTCTGTCTTTTGGATCTTGAATATGGATTGCCAGTTCAGGTTCGAGATACTGCTCTCCATGTCAGTTCCAATGATTCTATTCCAAAGAGTGATGTCAACAGGGAGTACTTTGCCGAGGAGCATGACCGAAGGGTATGATTGTTATGTTTTAAAACAAATTTAGTCTCTAACCTTTGCTGTCCAGAATAATTTACTGTTGGAATAATGCACTTGATAATATTGCTGAATTAACTGTGTTGGTGTTATCAACTAGTAAATCATATTGAAGTGACTTGTTTATTTCTCTCTCTTTTCTGTATTAATGTGTTTTTAACATGGATAGTTGAGAGATACAGTATGCATGTTTATATGTTGGCTCAACATATATTTAGATATATTTTATACTAATATGTTGTTCTATTAGTTAAATTTTTTGTGGTCCTGTTCTATAATTATGTGCATTTTTGTGCTTTAAGCTATCAGATTTAACTTTTGCAGTTTGTTGCTGTGGTTGCTTTCATTTGTTTAAATCTGCTCAGAATTTGATGGGATTCATCTAATTGGCTTATTTGTAAGGAGATTGTTTGGTTGTCTTGTCTTTCATATTTTAACACCTAGTGTGATGATTGCTTAATGCAGGCTAGAGCTGGTATAGATTATGAATCTTCATATGGAAAGGTGCGGCCAAATGACACTATTCTGAAGCTTCAAAGGACGACACCATACTATAAAAGAAACCAAGCACATGTTTGTAGTTTCTATGTTCGAGGTGAATGCACACGCGGTGCTGAGTGCCCTTATAGGCATGAGATGCCGATAACCGGGGAGTTGTCACAACAGAATATAAAGGATCGCTATTATGGGTATGTGCAAGTGGTCGCTTTCTTTCCTCTAAGTACGATGGTCTTATGTATTATCTCTCTATTTCTTGCTTATGCACATGCATGTGTGGGTTATGAGCAAACTTGTGCAATTGGTTAGTTTTTTCAAAGTATACCTCACTTTATATCGAGTCACTTTTGCTATATTTTCCTTTCGATCATACAGAGTTTGGTTGTCTATGACATTTCTTTGTTGTTTGTTTGTAATCTGTGTTAGTTCTATGAGTTTTGATAGTTGAATCTTTAGTATGGTCCCTCTATCCCATATTATTAATACTCCCTCTATCCCAAAATAGTAGTCCATATTGTTAATAATTTGGGATTTCCCAAATTAAATGTCCATTTCTATTTTAGTTAAAAGTTAACAAGCCAAAAGATTTTTTTGTTTATGATATCCTCCATATTAACTCTTATTGATTTCTATGCTACTGTCTTTTTGAAGGATAAAATTGGTAAAATTAAAAAAAAAAAAAAAAAAAACAATCCATTCAAAAGACTTCTCTTAATTTCCATGCCAAAGTCAAACTAAACATTTATTCTGGGGTAGAGGGAGTGGTTCTAATCTGGTGCAGCAGTATGTCAGTCGTCGATAATGCTTCTCATTTATGTGCCATAGGAAATTAAAAATGATACTGGATAATTACACCACTTAGATTTTCACATGTTTTACATTTTATAGTGTTTCTCATTGTTATATATATATGCAGAGTGAATGATCCAGTGGCTTTGAAACTGCTTAACAAGGCTGGTGAAATGCCTTCACTAGAGCCACCGGAAGATGAAAGCATCAAAACCCTCTATGTGGGTGGGCTCGACGCAAGGATCACTGAGCAGGATCTGAGAGATCAGTTTTATGCACATGGTGAGATTGAATCTGTCAAAATGGTGCCTCAACGAGCAATTGCTTTTGTGACCTACACAACTAGAGAGGGTGCTGAGAAGGCTGCAGAAGAGCTCTCCAACAAGCTAGTTATCAGGGGTCTGAGGCTGAAGCTAATGTGGGGTAGACCTCGAGCGCCAAAACCCGAATCAGAAGGTCCAGAAGAAGCAAAGCAGCTGGCAGCAATGGCGCATAGTGGGATGTTACCCCGGGCAGTTATATCTCAGCAGCAAAACCAATTACATCCACCTGGCAGTCAGGACCAACCTCCACCAATGCACTATTTCAATATACCACCTGCACCACAGCATGAAAGAACCTTTTATCCATCAATGGATCCTCAAAGAATGGGTGCCGTTGTTCCACCCCAAGATGGGGCTCCTATTGGACCATTGGGATCTGGGGAGAACAAAAATGCATTAGAGAGGCAGCATGGGCTGCAATATCCATATCAAGGCATGCCACCGCCCCATGGAAAATATCAGCAACAACTTTATCCTTCATATGGATATATGCCAGCCATGCCACCTTATCAGCAGTACCCTCCTCCATATCACTCGGCAGTTACCCCACCACCAGCTCCACAAGCCAGCCAGCAGCACCAGCATTCTGTGCCATCATCAAGGAATCCACCTGCACTATCTGTTACCTCTGGACCCCCACCTCCGGGAGCTGGGGCACCAACTCCATCAAATGCATGAAACTTGGAAATTGATTACATTTTGTATTCTGACAAGTTCATACATTATTGGTTACTTTAGATTGAAATGTCATTTTTGCTTGTATTAGTATTTTACAGTGCACCGTAGTACTGATTCATAGTGTTGTTCAATCATGTATGAAATCAGATAAAAATATAGAATAAGGAGGCTTTCTATAAGGTCATGATCCCATGGCTATGTTGTCATAATAGCAGTTAGATTTAGATGCAGCTTTGGATCAATGCCTTGGAAACAACCTGTGCGGTTATAATATGCTCTCTCATTAACCAATTTGGCTGGTGGAACTGTCCTCTTATGGCTTGAGGCTGCAGCCAAAATCTGCACTATCTTGTCTAATAATAATATATGTATATTATATGTATACATATATTCCTGAGGATTTCAAATTTTGTTAATTGGATTTCTTATTAACAAATTTAAAGACATCATCATCATCATCATCATCATTAGACATTTATTTTGAAATGTGGCTGTTTAAGTATATTATTGTTTGTGAAATTTATTACATAATTACGTTATTTAGTATATTTAATTATTATGGATATTTGTTGTTAAATAATTGTATTATATTTAAAATTATTTATATTAACTAGCATTTATTTAACCGCATGTTTTGCTTTTGATGACTCCCAATTCAACCCGTTTATATGGGCAAGTTTACGTGTTTGATAGCTCATACAAAAAATTATGGATTGCTCCATCAATATGTCCAACCCCCTTCTAATCTCAATGTAATTATGACAATCAACCAACTCCAATTCTATAGCCTACCAGATTGAACCTTAAGCATCTTTTAAGATATTGCATTATTTAATTCCACAAAAGGAAATGAACTGTTAGTTTGTTAGAGAGGGGTCTGGATAATGTCTTCTGCTGAATTTAAAAAATTAAGTGAGAAATGGAATTTTGTGCTAGAGTTGGAAGAAATAAGGAAGAAGTAGCAACCAAACGAATTTTGGCTACAAAATAGGAAATTTTAAATTTTTTCATGCTCAAGTTAAGGTGAGGGGGAAAAGGTATGATAAGCCGATTGAAAAACAATGAGGCTAATTGGGTGAAAGATTTTGAGAGAATGAAAAATTTGGTTTGTGATTATATATATAATCTTGAAGTAAAAAAAAAATTTAAAAAGCTGACATGAAACTCCTATATTTGAGTATTGCTTTTTATCTTTTTTTTATAAATTTTTAATAATTTTTCTATAATTTTGTTTTTATATCTATATATATCTATATCTAAAATTTAAAATTTTGAATAATTAAATCTTTAAAAATTTTGAATTATTGATTTGTAAAAAATTTTAAAACTTTGAAGTTTTGAATTTAGAACTTTAAAAACTTTTGAATTTTTAAATTTAAAATCTTAAAAACTTTTGAATTTTTCTTCTTATCAATATACCTATATATATATCTATTTCAATGATTATTTTTTACAATAGTTTTCTTCTTATCTTTTGTCATTTCTTTCAATTATTTTCTTTCAATTTTATAGGTTTTATTTCTTTTCATGTATATATTAATGTTATTTTTCAGGTTTTGATTAGCAAAAAGATGACAAACACAACTTCAATCTATATAGATACCGCATCTTTTTCTCCAACTACAGTAATATTAGTTTAATTCTTTATTTTTTTTATAATTTTTTAATTCCATTAAATGATTTGTATACAGAAGAAATATATGCAGGAAGAAGCGGATACAAAGTAAAGATAAGAGCAGAAAAAAGACTGATATAAATTAAATTTTATTATTTTGATAATTTATTTTTTATTTTAACACAATTAGTTTTATGATGTTCAGTATATATGTTATGAATTTTTTTTAATTTATTTGTGTAGTATTTATGCTTATAAATAAAATGTCAATTTTATTTATTATTATTATTATTATTATTATTATTATTATTATTATTATTATTTTGCTCTTTTTTATTTATTTTATTTATTTTGCTTCATAGTAGGAGGTTAAAGAGAAATCTAAACATTAAATTTAATAAATAGATTTAAAATAATAAAGGGAGTAAAAAAATAACATCTACTAAATTAAAAAAAATACATTTAATAAATTAAAAAGATAGATAATTGATATTCTTATCATTTAAATTTAAATTTTATTATTTAAATATTAAAAAATTATATATAATGATCATATTTTCAAATTAATATTCATGTATGATAATTATTTATATCTATATTCAATTTTAAAATTTTTTTATTAGATTATTTAAGATATTTTTTTTTTAAATTTAAAATTAGTGCTTATTTAAAATAATTATCTATATTCATATTTGATTTGACTATTTAATTTTTTTTCTATTTATTTATAATAATTTTATATTTTTATATCTATATATCTTTATTATTATGTTTATGCTTATATTTATATATAATGTGGTTACTCTATTTTTTATATAAATATTTATCTTATATGTATAAAAAAATTTTTAATATAATGCACGATAATAAAGTAATAAAACAACTCACGGTAGTGCAGACTTTTGCCTAGTTATAATAATATATTCCATGGTGATGTTTTTGATCGAGATAGATTGATTGGTCTAATTAGACTTAAAATTTCAACCGATAGTAATGAGTTTTTAATGTCTCTTGTTACTAAAGATGAATTTAAAATTATTATTTTTTCTATGTATCTTGCTAAGGTTATGGGCCTAATGATCTTAATCCAATATTTTATAAAAAATTATGGCATATTGTTGGAAATGATATTTTGCTTGTTGTGTGCATTGGTTGCATAATTATTCATTTCATTTTTATTAACTGATACTAATATTGTCTTGATACCTAAATTTAATTACCTAGAGACTATAAATGATTACTATATTATTTCAATGTAATATCTCATATAAGATTATGTCAAAAGTTTTAGCAAATATTAAATTTTTCCATTTGTAATTTTCGGAAGTTAGTAAGCTTTTATTCCAAGTAGCTCAACAACGATAAAGTCCTAACGGCTTTTGAGACTATTCACAATATGAAGAGGAAGTTAAGGGCAATCAGGCTTGTGTTGCCTTAAAAATTGATATTTTTGAGGCTTATGATAGGGTAAATTGGGATTTTTTATGTGATATATTAAGCAGATTAAGCTTTTATGATAAATGGATTAACTTTATGATGCTTTATGTACATGATGTCCATTATTATATCCTTCTTAATGGGAGTGAGGTAGGACTAGTTATTTCGAGGGGAGGTATAAGACAACGTGATCCTTTATCTCCACATCCTTTTATTTGTGTCTTGATGAGTTGTCTATTTTGTTTTCTGAGGCTGAGCATTTAGGGGTTATTCATGAATGTTGGATTGGTATTTAGATGTCCTAGAGTTTTCCATATTTTATTCATTGTGACTCTCTTTTTCTTAAAGACTAATGAGGGGAAGAGTCTTGCTATAAGCTTTATTTTGAAAGAGCATGAGCTAACCTTTGGTCAATCCATAAATTTTAAAAAATATAGGATTTTCTTTAGCCTAAATGTTAGGGAAGAGGCGAGTGGTAGAGTTTCAAATATTTTGGAGGTTTACTCTACTTTGGATAGTGATAAATATCTAGGCTTCTTTTATAGTGATAAATAAGAATCAAATTCTTGAGAAGTTGAAAGATAGGCCCTAGCATAGTATTAATGGTGGCGTGATATTTTTTTATCTAAGGCAGGTAGAGAAGTGTTGTTAAATTTTATTGCCCAAGCTTTGCCATTGTACTGCATAAGTGTGTTTTTATTGCCTAAAAATGTGTGTTGATATATGCAGAAAATCTTGAATAGATTTTGGTTGGAGGAGTAAGCGAGGTGCTTGTAAGAGTTTGCATTAGTATCTTGGAATCATATGTGTTATAGTAAGAAGGATGGGAGTATGGGCCTTAGATTTAAATAGTTTCAACACTGACACGTTAGGAAAACAAGAGTAGAGGATAATGACCGATACTAATATATTTTTGTTCAGGATTCTTAAATCTAAATACTTTTCCAATAAGAATTTTCTTGTGGCATCTCTTGGAAGAAACCTAAGTTATGCATGGAGTATTTTATCTTCTAGAGATATTTTGAAAGCTATTGTCACATGACACATAGGTAACTGTGAGAAGTTTTAGTTTGTAGAGATCCTTGGATACCTAATAATGGATATTTTTTAGTTATTGATACTTATAATTTTATCGATCTTTCCACAAAAGTGTGACCTTATGATCCATGGAAGAAGGGAATAAGAGTTTTATAAAATCATTGAGGTTTTACTAGTAGAATATTATGAACAGTTTAAGTATCTCTTTAAGCTTGTGCAACAAAGATAATGTATTAATTTGGCATTATGATAGGCAAGATTCTTATACAATTAAGTGTACCTATTATTTATATTAAAAAATTTATGGTACGGATGGTAATAGAGTTGATGGTGCCTATTGGGCTACATTATGGTCATTAAATATTCCTACTAAGTCCGGAGATTTTATTTGACGTGCATTAAGGCATATCCTTCCTACTAAAGCAAGACTTAAAAGAAGGAATTGGATTTTGAGTCATTGGAGGAATTGGATCATGTCTTATTGGGATGTCAAAGGTGAGATATGTATGAGCTTTTAAATGGCAATGATGGTATTTTAAAACTAATAATAATTATAAGGATTATTTTTTGCAGGTATTAAATTTTTCAACAAATGACCAACTTGGAACAATAATTATAGGTCCGGCCAAATTGATAAAAAGAGAATAAAAAATTATACAATTTCACAAATGCATAAATATGAAGTCTTAAGCATGGATCTAAATATACATACCATATAAATGAGAACTTGAACTATATTTCACATAAATAAAACATTTATTACCCAAAAATCACTAAAATGGTGAAAATGCATAAGCCTCTTTAAAAATCAAGCTTCTACAACCTCTTTGCCTTTGCCTTTGGAAGATTCACCTCCTAAAACTAAGTACAATACATTTTTTACTATCTATAACATGAACATGTGATTTTATTTTAAAAACACTGTGAAATGTAATATGAAATGCATAGTTCTAGCCTTAGACCCTTTGTTTGAATGGGAGTACTTTTTTGAAGGAATGAAAATATCTAGGGGAAGGTATTTTTCTTTGTTTGAAAAAGTGAAGGAAAATATTGAATGAAATAATATTTCACTTATTTTTCATCCATGTCTATATGTTTTGAATCTCTCTAATTTGGAGAGAATAATGGAGGAAAGTGTGAATTTTACTCATTTTATTGAATTATAACATACCCACTATTTAAGTGAGGACATAATTGTTAATTTTTCATAACAATGTTTTCTTTTCTAAAAAAGTTTTGCCCTTTCCAAATAAAGAAAAATAAATTTATTTTATCCCTGCGATTATATTCAAACACATGAAAAATAACTATAGAAAGAAAGTTGATAATTTCTTACTATTTTCTTCTATTATTTTTCTTCCTCTAATATTTTTCTTCCTTTCCTTTCCAAACAAAGGGTAAGACAAAATAGAAGAAGAAAAGAACGGAACTAAAAGTGAGATTTTTACTTTGAAAATCTTAGAATCTTGGAAAAAAAAAAAATATCATCTTAGAGCTTTTCGGGAGGAGGTTTATGAATGAAAAATGAGAATCAGTTGGGCCAAATACGGAGGTTTTGAGAAAGATGAGAGATATGAGAGAAAATAGTTTGGATTATATCTAAAGTTTTAATTCTTCAATTTATCTGTTATCTATTTAAATATGATTACTTGTTTTGTTTTAAAAATTGTTGTTGGAGGATTTATATTTGTGCTGAAATATTATTTTATTTGGCTATTGACATATAAGCAGGCGTTGTGGAATTATTTTTTTCTTGTTTATGGATTTTTTTTTTGTTAATTTGGAAAACAATATGCTTGATTCAATTTTTGATCTATTCATTATTACTTAATTTTATGTTGGGACTTAATGTAGTTTGGTTTTGAAGGACATAATGTTGGTAGGATGAGATAAGTTTGATCTATATTTTGCTTCATTAAAACCATTGAAAAACCTTGAACTTTATGTATCGCTTTAATTATACCCTAAATTTAACTTTGTTCGTTAGATATCCTAAAGTTGAACATTAGTTATAATAGTACTCAAAATTTAAATTCCGTCGATTTAATGAATATAAAACTATTTTTATGGACTCATACTCTCTCATAGTCAAGTTAATCCAAAACGCACCGTTTCAAACTGCTCTCAATCGTATTACACCGTTGCATTCTGTACCATCCACTCACGTATTCAGTTATTGGATGATAAAATAAGGCAACAATCGTCTTCTTATTCTCCAAAACCAAAACCGTAACTTTCAATCAATTTTACCATTCAACCGACTTTCCTGTGCGAAATGAAGAGAACAAAAATTATGCATAAAATTTCAGTTTCGCTTTTGACAAAAAACAGTGTAGATAAGAACCCATCTCCTTCTCTATTCCACTTTATCGCCGGTAAAGCTTTAAATCATAAAAAAGTTGTGCTTTGGTTGAACAATTCCTGGAGTTAACTTGACCATGAGAGATTGGGTTCCATAAAAAATATTTTTTTTATTCGTTCAATCGAGAGCGATTTGAATTTGGGTTATAACTAATGTTCAAGTTCACGGTACTTGAAGAAGAAAGTAGATTTATGGTAATCCCAGAAGTTGAGGGTTCTTTTAATGATGTTGCCATTTTGTTTCTTTTATACATAATATGACTAATATGGTAATTTTATAATGATATGTATATTTTTATACTCGCTTGAAATTTAACTGTGCTTGGAAGGAACTTGTTCGTGTCTCCCTTTTATATTGCACTAAATGAAGGCCCCAGCATATCATGGATCATTTTATTAGTATATAAATTCATAAAAAATATTATATTTTTATTATTTATCAAAATAAAATGATTAAATAAAATTCATTATAATTTCAATAATAATTCTATCAATTGAACAAATAAATATTTGTTATGAAATAAGTGGATGTCCTATATGAGATAGAAGTTTGTAGCCTTAATTATTGCGAACTCTATCTTTCCAAATTTGTGGAGGACTCTGATTAGAGTTCTACTTATGTAACTATATATATATATGTGGCTTTTCATCAATAATAATAAACTATCATATTTTGCTCTCTATTCCTTCTCTTTTTTCTTCCTAGTTTTATATTATTTTATAATACGTTATCAGTACAATTCATTCTACCATCACAATAAGGTTGATGTTTTTAAATTTGGTTACACTCAAAAGGTAATTTATTTTTATCTCTCTATAATTATTTCAATATTATTCATAATTTATGAAGTATCAACTATTTAACATTGGCATAAAATAAGATGCAATATTGTATGGTTATGTGTTTTTGTTTGGTAATTAATTATTTCCACAGTTGCTTTGAATAATCATATTGAATCAACATACCTAAATATTTAGGTCCCAATATTATCCACATACTTTGAAACAATCAGATATTTGTTTCCTTGATTGCTTCCATTAAATTCTAATTATTTTAGCAATTATTTGTTTGGATTTATTATTTTAATTGATTACATTAATTAGTATATGTTTTAATTAAATTTGGTGGAAAAGAACGAATTCTAATTGTATGGTTTTTCTATTATTGCAAAGCTATTGTGATATTTTAATTCCATGATTGAAAGCTGCTGTGATGAATTGCAAATTTTATGTTTTGATTTTTTGAATATTGGACAATTGTTTGTCGCAATAGTTTTGAACTATAATTATACTTTTAACAAGAGAATATGCCTATATACAAAGAAGAAAAGTAAGAATTTAATCAAAATAGTACAAGGGCAATAATTTTTTTATTGAATATTTGATAATTAAATATCTATTTATTCTTTGAAATGGTTTGAAAGAAATGTACAATTACCAAAAGCTCATCATGAACGAATGTATTTATTATTGCAAAGTGTTAAACTGTAAGTTGCTTTAATTTTGCAATATTATAATTATTGCTATATATCAAGTATATTATCCTCGTACTAAAATTTTTTTAGAATTGATTTATTTTAAATATAATTGAGATATTGTCGTTATTATATTTGGAACTATATTAGCCCTTGATCTAGATTGTCAATGATATTTATACTCGAATATGTTCTTGAAGTAGCAATATTAAGAGAAAAAGTTTTATGATAAACTTTGGATTTATTTCATGTCATTTTATTATTGAGCAAAGTATTGAGCTCCCAATTGATATTATGAAACTTGTCCAATTAGATTTTGTCAATTCTCTGAAATGAATGGAATTATATATAATACTAGACATGAGAGTAGTGAAATCCACCCAACTCGATTTGATGCATTCCCTGAAGTGAATGCAATAATATATGATATTGGCTGTGGACATGAATAATGAAAAAGATATAATTATCGTGAGAATATCAATAAGGTCATAATTGAAATAATAATCTTAACAATTATGGTGACCACATAATTAAGAATAAATTTTACCACTAGAAGTGATACAAATAAATATGGCATATATGGATATTAGTTATATACTTGTGGTACACCAAAATATTAAAAGATAAATTTAGCTTTTGTAGTAAAAGAAAATTTAAATGCTCCAGAATAGTAAATATTACTACCTAGAAGAATGTGCATAATGCATTATTCCAAAGATATTCATTAGAATGGATATCATAATGATTGAAATAAATATGATTGTAGACTGGAAGGTTACAAATATCAATACTTTATTATTTGGCATGATCGGTTGGACCATCTTGATCAATAATGATACGAAAAGAAAAATTTAATCATTATGTGGATATTTATTGAAGAATCAAAAGTTTCTTCAAATGTAATGAATTTTCATGTTTAGTTTGTTTTCAAAGTAAATTCATATTGTGCAATTACCAAGAGTTCAAATTGAACTGTTTGTATTCTCTGGAATGTATAAAGGAAAATTATATATGAATTTTTTTGGATATATTATGGATGCATCAGAAAGATAGTATATGATAATTATTAATTTACAACCTGAAGTTTGCAAAGTTTATTATCAATATGCCACCAGAAGTTTGCATGATTATTTGCACAAATAATTTGATTAAGAATAAAATTTTCAAATTATGCTATTTAAGCTTGAGAATGATGATGAATTTACATACCAGGCCTTTAATGTCTGTGGCATGTGTTAGTTGAAATAATTATAAGGCAACCCATTGTTGTTTTTATTTATGCTCAAGATGATTTAGTGTAATCATCTATTAAATAATTACAATTAATTGCAAGGATTATTATGAGAACGATGATCCCTAGTTTTTAGAGGGACGTGCTATTAAATTTAATAGTACTTATTCGTATCAAGCCAAATAAGCTATTATAAGTTCTCCCCTTTATAATTTATTTTGGATCAGGAACCAAACATTACCCGTCAAGGAATTTTAAATGTGCATCATATGTTCTTCTTGCTCCACCAAAACGCACAAAGATGGGTCCTCAAAATGATGTTGGAAAATATGTCGGGTATGAATTTACATCTATTTATCTAGAACTTTCAAAAATAAGAAAGTCATTTATGCAAATTTGCTAATTGTTATGGATCTCGACATTAGGGGGGGATAAAATAAGCAGCTAGAAGAATAAATTAGTGAGAAAAGAATTATCGTTATTATATATTGATCCTCATATAAGGCAGTGTAACAAGATTTTGCAAATTAATTGTCAGATATATTTAATGATCCAAAATGAGATAACTAAATCTCACATACTAGTTGCAAATTGCTCCTATGATAATTGAAATCCCTGAAGGACAACTTGCCTCTGTTAATGAATCTACAGCATGCCTGGAGCATGATAGATTGGTTCCCAAGATGAAAGAAAAGGAGCAAATATTTAAGATGGTTAAGTTCTAGAAAAATAAAGTCTAGAAGAGATCTTAGATATGACTAATAAGTTTTCTGAAGAAGCTCAGGTACCTGAAATGAATGAAAATTATGATATCTCTATAAATTATGTCATGTCTAGGTAAGATGGAACCAATATAAGAGAAATGTCGATAATATTTTAGAGCGCTTGAAGTTGTGAAAAATGATGAGGATCTTGAATTTAGTCTATTGGACAATATAAACATAAAATTGATTGGCCAAAATAGAACGACGCATGTGATACTTAATTTACTTTAAAAGTAAATTTTGAAATTTTAGTATGGGAATGAAGAGATGTCAAACAGTAGACTATATATATGTATTTATACGAAATTTTAATGGGGTCATGAGATATAAAGCAAACTTATTGCACAAGTTTTTCGCAAGTAATTGGCATTGATTATGAAGATAAATACCCTTATATGATGGATGCAATTATTTGATTAGTCTGGCAAATTATGAAAATTTGAAATGCGTCTAATAAGTTAATGGTTGCCTATTGATATGCTAATTTGGTGGAGATATCTATATAAAAATCCCTGAAGGATTCTTGTTGCTTGAAACATAAAGTTAAATTCTTGAGAAATTTATTCAACTAATATTGTAGAGCTCTATATAGATTGTTGAAAAATGATATCCATGAAATATGAGAAAAAAATTACTTGAAGCAAGCAAATCGAGACCCAATAAATATATTCAGGATTTCTGTATGGATTAAAGAAATCTCAGTACCTATGATATAATTGCCTTAATGATGTTTATGGGCAAGAAAATGTTATATCATTTTATGATTATATTCTTTTTATAATTATTGAAAGTATACTCTTGATATTTACTTTGTATACTATCATGAGAAATGTTACGTGGCTCAATATTATTGGTTAATAATTTACAATTAAATTTAAATGCAAATGTTTCGAAATAAAAATTTCGGGGCATTACACTTTAGTAGAGGGTTCTCCAACCTCTTTAAAGTAAGAGAAATTTACATTAAAATAAAAAATTGACACAAGAAATAGATGGAGCATGATTTAATACATCAATTACATGTCTAAATCTTGAATTCTACCTATTAATTCACAAAACACAAAAATCACAACTTACTTACTTGGGTGATAACCTCCAATTCTTAAGCTTATGACTCCAAATTCTTACTTCTCTTACTTAATTCTTAAGGTTTAATTATTAAACTTTGGTTTAATTTATGAAATTTAAGTTAGTTTGTGGTAAGAAATTGAAAGAAATGGAGAAGAAGAAGAAGAAGAAGAAGTTGGCGTGGAAGAGAGGGGATGAAGATGAGTGAATAGTGTTTGATGTGTTGTCCACTTAAGTAGCAAAGTCAAACATGATTACTTAATTTTATGCCAAATGAATGGCTATGATCAAGTCAAGGTATTCTCATCCAAGGGCTCTAAATATTTCTCAAATAATTCTCCTCTATTTATTATTTAACTCCACCCATTGATTAAATTAATTCCATAAAAATAATTTCTGAATTATTCCTTAACGTACTACACTATAAAACACTATTCATTAAATGCCTTAATTCTCCAAAAATATTCATGAAGTACTTTCTACCCACCTAAATTATGCAAACATGCTCCAAAAATATTAAATAAAATACTAAACATGTATAGTAACTTTTTGGGACCAAAATAATATCAAGTCTCAGACCGATGGTACTATTCACGGACCGATAGATCACTATTACTGACACTGAAAAAAAAAACACTGAAAAATGGATTGTTACAATCCATAGACAGTCCAAATATCGTAATGAATTTGGATCTAACATAATGAAATAAACATCATTAGATATAAAAAATTTTGTTCGATGATCCGTTATCCTCAAACTCTATGCTTCGACCGAGGTGATATCTTGGTAAAATCTTTCAACAGTGACAATTTTAGATTTTGAACATGATATTGCACATGAATTTGTTATGGAAATTAATAAAATTTGAGATTTAAAAGCATTTCTTCTCCCAAACTTTCTAATGTCTCATCTATATATCATTTAAGAAGAAAGCATGAAATACAACATCTAAGAATTTAACCAAACATAAGAAAAATATTAAATTCATTTTAACTAAGTAATTTGATTACCTTAGCTCTACCAAAAGCCATGTGTGGGAACACTTTACACAGTTTGAATAACAATAAGCACAAAAATGAATATGTGAAATTGGTGGATCCCATCTTCTATTATTAAAGAAATTTTTTTCTGATATTTCTCAATCAATTACTTATATTAAAAATTCAAAAAGAGATCAACAAATAATTCTTTTTTTCCCTAAAAGAAAAGGGAAAAAACCTTCAGTACAAGAATTAGATTCAAAACCAGCATGCTATTAACCTCTTTACGATATGATAGCATAGGGTCCATAAGCTTCCTAGGTATGCAGATTTCAAGTATAGGTTCTTGAGTCAGTGGCAATCAGATAAGCATTTGGTGGTCATTTTAGATCTGCTTGGGAGTAGCTTCTCTGCTATAATGACAAAATAGTGTTAAAACCTGTGCGATGCATGAAGGGTATTAAAACATGAAATAATATTTTATAACATCATTTAAAAATAATAAAATTATATAATAAAATGATCATGAAATGCATTACAAAATTATATTTCATTGAGACATAGTGAAAAGCTATAATGCTAAATGTGTCTTTTTAAGTATCTTGAAAAGTCTTTCACCAAGCTATGCAATAGCAAAAGCCATGCATAAAAAAAATGCACACACACTCAATAGTGATAATAATTTTGAGAATTTAACTAATTCTATTGAAAGAAGAAATTAAGTATTTTTATTTTATAATTATTTATTATAAATAATTATGTATTTATTATATCTAATACGTTCACATATCTTGTGTTCCATGTTTTTCTAACTTAACTTTTGGGATATGGATTACCTCATACACTAAGATAATCAATCAAAATTTTTTTTACTGCCAAGAAGAAATTAAGGGGTTTTTTTTTTTTTTTTCAAAATTCAATTTTTTTTTCATTTTTAACATTATATTTTTCAATAGTGATAATAATTTTGAGAATTTAAATAATTATATTGAAATAAGAAATTGAGTATTTATTATTTATTATTTATTATAATTAATTGTTTATTTATTATTGTATCTCATACATTCTTGTATTCTGTATTCCATGTAACCTAACTTCTGGTATATAAGACTACCTCATATGCTAAGGTAATCATTGAAATAAGAAATTAAATATTTTTTATTTTTTATTTATTATTTATTATAAATTATTATTTATTTATTGTCATATCCCGTACGTTCCCGTATTTGGTGTCCCGTGTCCATGCGACCTGACTCCTAGTATATTAGATTAAATTTTTTTTTTATTACAAAAAAAAGTTAAGTGTTCTTTTTAAAATTTTTGTTTTTGTTTTTTTTTTTACATCTACCATTCTGTAATTGAAAATACTGTCAAGTGGTAAATTGTGTTACTTACACTTGACTTTTAGGCAAACTACTCTCCTTTTATGTATTATATAAATGTAGATATAGATAATCCTTATAATTAAATTTTGAGGATAAGGATTTTAAATAATACATTTAAAATAGGATAAGTATATAATACTTAACTCATAAAAAAATAATAAAATTTGGAGAATAATTTTATAACTATCCCATCATTCTTCATTGTTTTAACATTTATTATTTTTTTTATAAAATAAGAGCTTTATACATAATGTAGAAATGCACATATATATTCAATTTATTCAATTAAATTTTTACTACAAACAATGTACTAGTATCCAATAAAAGGAGAAAAAATAAAAATTTACAAATATCCATAATTGTCTATTTTCGCATCCCATTGTTCATTTTTTCTTCTGGAATGCAAAGTGGGAAAGTGTGTATAGGAAGGAAAATGTAAAGAGTAAAAAATTGGGAATAGAAGCCAATTTTTTCAATGATTAATTTTCATCAGAACATAACTCTACACAGACTCTACACAGGAGGGAGAGTTTACTGGATTATAGAACATCGATATTCTCTTTTGAAATTTGCTTTTCTTCTCTCTCCCCTTGTTATTAAATTGTGATATTTAATTAATTATGTTAAGATTAAATACATAATGCGGGAGTGAAATTTACGTATAATGGATTTGATTCAAGTTGACCAAAGTTTGAATAACAATTTTTTAAATTTGCAATGCCTTCAATTTGTACGCTTGAGTTATATGTATTTCAATTTAATTTTAATGGCATTATCTTGATGGGATGTAACTAATAGAGATTAGCATAGTAAAGTCATTATATGAAAATATAAAATAATTGATCTCTTTATAATTATGCTAAATAAATGCTTTCCTTACAGTTGACAAATTGAGAGACTTATACTTGACTGTCATTTGAGATCAACTACTCTTCTTTTATATAATATAGCTCCTGGTATATGAAACTAGTCTCATATACTAAGGTAATCAACTAAGATTTTTTTTATTATTAAGAAAACATTAAGTGTAATTTTTTTTAAATTTCATTTTTGTGTCTTCTCTAACATTGTATTTTTTCAGTAGTGATAATAATTTTTAGAATTTAACTAATTATATTGAAATAATAAATTAAATATTTTTTATTTTATGTTTATTATTTATTATAAATGATTATTCATATATTATAATATCTTATACATTCACGTATCTCGTGTCCTCTGTTCAGGTAACATACCTCATTGTATATGAGACTATCCCATACACCTAGGTAATCATTGAAATAAAATAAGCATTTTTATTTTATTTTATTATTTATTATAAATAACTACTTGTTTATTATTGTATCTTGTACGTTGTTGTATCTCGTGTCCTATATCCGTGCAATTTAGCTTCTTGTATATGAGACTACCTCATACATCAAGGTAATCAAATAAGATTTTTTTTTATTACCAAGAAGAAATTAAGTGTTTTTTAAATTCGTTTTTTGTTATAAAATAATAAGAAAATAAGGAGGAAAATAAAGGAAGAATAGGGAGGAATATAAGAGTGTCCAATTCTGATTGATGAGAAGCCACCATATATATAGGTACATATATAGAACCCTAATAGAGTCCTATGCAAATTAGGAAGGTAAACTCTATAATAATTAGGAATACATACTTCTAACCCATATAAGACATCTACTTATTCATAACACTCCCCTTGGATGTCAATTTTTTTAAAATATGTCTTGTTAAAAATTTATAAAGAAAAAACCCTGTGGAAAAAAATTTTAGTGAAGGAAAAAGAATACATTATTCTTTTCTTAAATATGCATTGAATTATTGTCTTATTAAAAAAATTTACTAGGAAAATCTAGTAGGAAAAAACCTTAGTTAAAGGAAAAAAGAGTACAATGCGTGTTTACACCCCCCTCATGAAAATACAACTTGAGATATTTGAGTTTGTGCATTTCATTTTGTGCATCAGTCCCTCAACTTGGGTAGAAAGCTTGTGGTGGAAAGTGCTTTGATGAGCAAATCAATAATTTTGTAGCTTAAGTGGTTGAACTTCAATATCATCATTTTTGAAAATGTTGAAATATTTATCTTCATAAAAAAAATTCTTATATTCCTTCATGAGTTGCTAAAATTTCTTCATGGCTCAAAGAAGTAGTAATAATTAATTTCTTAAATGCTATAAAATAATTGTACCTCACCATGTAAATGAATGGCTTGTTTCTAGTCTAACACAATGTGTTAAGGAAATATAGGTCGTATCCTTCTCATGTGATTTCTCCCGAGGTCGTTGAGGTTCCAACAGATTTATCTTATGAGGAAGAGCCGGTTCAGATCTTAGCCAAAGAAGTTAAGGAGTTAAGGAATAAGAAAATACCTTTGGTTAAGGTTTTATGGAGGAATCATAAGGTTGAGGAAGCCACTTAGGAGAGGGAGGACAATATGAGACAGTAGTATCCATAGCTATTCTCAGGTAATTTTAGGGACAAAATTGCCTAAGTGGGGGAGAGTTGTCACATCCATATTTTCTAAACATGTCATTAGCATGCATTAAATTATTTTAGAGCCTAATTACAAATTATTATGAGTTAATTATGACTTTGGTAAATAATGTCATAGGGTTAATTTAGTAATTTTACATGTGTAAAGATTTACTTTATTAATGATATGATTTATGCTTATATAGATGAGTTATGGTGCCATAAATTATTTTAGTAATTTAGAATATGTAGAGAATTACTTTATGGCATGACATGTGTATATATATATATATATATTTTTAAGTCTTGGATAAAGGGAAACCCTGAATGACAAACTTGAGGTTTAACAACGCCACAAATCACTTTCTTATGGTATAATCTGATTAAAATATATTTATTTATTATTGTGATTTATTAGTGTGCTGATCTGTTCATTTTCGATCCTTTGACATTTGTTGAAATCTGATTAAAATATATTTATTTATTATTGTGATTTATTAGTGTGCTGATCTGTTCGTTTTCGATCCTTTGACATTTGTTGGTATCAGAGCCAGATTAACTAAATAAAGAATCCATTTTAATATCTCAGAAAGTTTTGGGTATGCCATCTGAACCCGTTTTCAGCCACAGTTAGGCTATCGAAGGGTATAACAGGCAATGGCCGCAACTTATTTATATTAAACATGGATCCTTTATTATGTAGATCGGCTAGTAGTATAAAATCTGATAACTCTGAATCTTCAGAAATAAAGAAAATAATAAATAGGAATGAATTAATTTTGCAAGATTTTAGTAAAGCAATTGATGAATGGGAAATTCCTAAAGTAGATAAAGAACAAATATACAAAATCTCAAAATTTAATTTATGGAAAACAGATTATGTTATTAAAACTGAAGAAAGAGATTTTCAATTAAGTAAACCATTTGAAAGGATAACTCTTTTGTCAACTAAAACTTTGCCGCAACACAAGAACAAAAAATATAAATATATCCATATCGGATTAATTCAAGTTGGAATAAAACCTTTAACTAGAGAAGGGTTAAACACTAGTATATTAGCAGTGGTTAGGGATGCTAGATTTTTAAATTTTCAAGATTCATTACCAGGATCAGTTGAAACCAGTTTAAGTGAAGGGCCAATATCATTCGAAGTATATCCAGATATGACAATTTCATTAAATGATGTAAATATACTAGAAAGCATGGTATTAGAAATAAAAACTCATAATTATAAAATGAAACAAGGATCAATTCCTATAGCATTAATATATAAAATCCATTCCAAAGCAATGAATTCAGCATTTAGT